>VXBN01001797.1:6004-29802 GCA_013397395.1 Sinosuthora webbiana | reverse complement strand
ATAACATGTTTTTGTCAACAGAGCAGACACGAGGTGACACGGTCTTGTTCTGCATCAGCCTCAAAAGGCTCCTGTGTTACACACAGCCCTGAAAGGAAGGAGATAAAGAAAAATGAAAAAATAGAGCTTAAGCTGAGATACAGCTGAGTTTCCTAAAAACCCTTACTATAATCTGTTTACACGGCTCCTGCAGAGGCTCTTTGGATGGACAACTGTTTTATTTACATGGTGCTCTACACTTCAAATTCCAGCAATCTACGAGCAACTAAAAACTTGTATGCAGATAAAACCAGAAGAGACCAGAACTTCTCAGCCTGACAATTCCAGATGAAAAGCATGCTAGTGAGAGATGTTGTGCTGTATCAGGCAAAAATGAGCAGCTGCTGTGGACACTGCACTTCAAACGGGCTGTTTTTAAATATCTCACTGGACTAAGTCATATTCAAACCACCTACGACATGACCAGTGGCAAAACCTGACAAGGATGACGTCTGACTTCAACAATACCCATCCTGCAAATAAATACAAATATTCTCTCTTGATAGAGGTGGCAGATTTTTTTTGTACAAGGCAAATGACTACAAAAATCAGGTGATCTATGCGAGCACTCTGTCAGGCAGAGATCAAAGCCTGCAAGGCTGCTGAGCATCCTTGGTGCATTTCTCACTGCAGCAGTATTCAGCAGCTCACTGAATACTCCCATGGCCAGTGAAGAACTGCTGACTGCAAGGAGATGGTCTAAAACAACGGCCACCACACACAGAAGGATTACTCCCTTTTACACTGAGCATTTTGCCACCTACAGTAACACCCACCAGGCCCAGCTGCATCCAGTGTCCAGGGCAAGACTGCAGCTTTGTCCCCACCTATTTTCTCATAAGCAGGGACAGGAAGCAGAGGAACATGCTGCAGAAACAAAATCCTGCCTGCAGGTAGAACAGCAGCTAATGACACTGGTGGCCAAGGGAACCCTTCCTGCCTCATTGAAACACTTCTCCTTTGGGCCAGTCTGCCTTTTCCAGGAGACACAACCAGCCTTGTCACGAAGCTTCTCCCCAGCTCAAACCTCTCCCACATGCTGCCTCTGAAGCAGCAAACAGGCCAGATACTCTTCACCAGCTGCCAACCCCAACGTGTGCACAGCTCATCTCTGCTGGCTGTTCATCCACCTGACTTGTCCATCCAAGAACTACAGCAGCAGGTTACCTTCTAACCAAGAGTTCATTCTGATGTTCAAATCCAGCTGAAATGAATTACTAAAGTACCGAAATAAAATTAAATAAAAGTTTTACAGGAAGATTTCTTGCTGGCCCTACAGGCTGTGCTCTGTCTTACATTACACAAGCCCATTAAATATTTAGAGTGACCATGTCTACACAATTACACATAATTCAGCAGCAAGGAACATACTGCTAAATTATATAAATCATGCTGGCATTTGTGTCTGTGCAGGACTAATACTAAACATAATTAAAATACTTCTGTTTCCTTCTAAGAGAAACTATCAGGTTGCCATCTCTTCTCAGAGAGTGCAAGGTGCCTGTAGCCCTGGTTCATGCCTGAGATATTTTAGTTTTCTGAAATTCCTTTCCCAGGGAATTTTCTGCAAACAAGAGACATGTTTTTGCAACTGCAAATTGTTTACATTCTTCCCCTAAGAGGGACTTCTTCTTGATGTCCCTCTGCTCTGACCAACGTAACTAAAAAAGTTTGTCTACGCTTCACCAATCGAATTAGTCTGTGTAGGATGGTATAGAAAAAAAACCCCACAACCCAACAATAAAAGAGTCATTTTCAACCTTCTGAAATTGGAGTCTTAGTATCATTGTAGTGTACAACAGCCAAGGCCAGAGATGTGAGGGCAGCGTGGGCTGTGGTGTCCCCAGAGGGGCAGCCTGACACAAGCGTTTAGCCTGGGACAGGTGAGCATCCANCACCAATCGAATTAGTCTGTGTAGGATGGTATAGAAAAAAAACCCCACAACCCAACAATAAAAGAGTCATTTTCAACCTTCTGAAATTGGAGTCTTAGTATCATTGTAGTGTACAACAGCCAAGGCCAGAGATGTGAGGGCAGCGTGGGCTGTGGTGTCCCCAGAGGGGCAGCCTGACACAAGCGTTTAGCCTGGGACAGGTGAGCATCCACACCTGCAAACCCCTGCCAGCCCACACAGGGGACAGCCTGTGGTGTCACCAGGCTCTGTGAGCATCCACACCTGCAGTGGTGGGTGCAAACCCCTGCCAGCCAGCACAGGGGACAGCCAGCAGAGGGGACAGCCTGCACAGGGACAGACAGCCTGAGGTGTCACAGGGCTCTGTGACACACCTGCAATGTCACCTGCAAACCCCTGCCAGCCTGCACAGGGGACAGCCTGTGGTGAAATAGTTACCCCCCACCCGCCTCCCTGGGCTACTCCCTGGGCTAGCTCTGGAGAACTTTGGAGGGAATATTTCAGAGGATAGGACAAGAGAGACCAAAAGAGGCTCTTACCCCCTGGGTTATGCCAAGCTGTTTATTCTCGAAGGGGTCCAGGGCAGAAGAGAGAGAACAATACAATGATACAGGGCCTTTTCAAGCCTCCTGTTTTGGGAGGTCCTGGCATTTAGCCAATTGGGTTAGAGAAGGTACAGAATTCCATGTGGTCACAGGCATTAGGGGTCTGGGGGGAAAAAACCATTCCCCAGATGAATTACAACACTGTGGTGTCACCGGGCTCTGTGAGCATCCACACCTGCAGTGGTGGGTGCAAACCCCTGCCAGCCAGCACAGGGGACAGCCAGCAGAGGGGACAGCCTGCACAGGGGACAGCCCGTGGTGCCACCGTGGCAGCACAGCTTGGCAGGCAGCACGCTGGCACCTCCAGATGGCCTCAGAGCAGCCAGGGCACAAAGGGGACAAAGCTCCCCTCAGGAGGAACACTGTCCTCACTTGGTGTTTCTGGAGGAAGGCAGCCCCAAGGTTTGGGCCTCCTGAGCTCTGTGGGGGACAGAGTTCACAGGCAAGAGCCAGCTCAGCAGGGCACAGGCACAGTCCTGTCCTTCTGTCTGCCCCTCACCCCGCAGCAATTCCTCATCACTCAGATGATTCAGGGACCTCCAGACACCCCAAGCTGGGGCAGAAGCCTTGCCTAGAGCTGTCCCAAGAGCTGACTCCAGCCCACCCAGGAGCCCATCAGCCAATCTCCCCATGCCTCAGCAGCACTCTGTGCCCTCCTGTCTTGGCTAAAAGATCACAAAGCAATTTACCAAAGAGAAAAAAAAAATCATTAATTTCCCTCATAATAGATTAAATAAAGAGGAAGTGAAACCCATTTTCCTGCAGACCAGAGAAGAGCTGTGTGCTCTGGATTTTTCTGCCTCTTTGCCCTGCCTTTTAACTGCCTGGTGGTTTTAAACAACCTCAGGGGTTTCTGTTTTATTATGTTTAAAGGAAGTATTTTTCTTTCTGTTCAGATTCTTTCACATTTAAGGCTATCATCAGTCATATTGATTTTTCATGGACTAACCAGACTGAGGAAAGGAATAATGTGTTACTCCTAACACACAATTTTTCCAAATGGCTTCTTTGCTCAGGGCATGACGTGGTGGAGGCTGTGCTGCACTTGTTGCTGATCAATCCCAATTGCCTGCTGCAATCCCACACAGCATCCTTTGCACACTGGGGCTGCAGGAAATGCAGGTGGCTGCAGTGCCCCAGCACCCAATGCACTAGAGGAAACCACAGCAGGGAAGAGAAGCCGACCAGACAGAGCTTATACCCAACGTGACCCAGGCAGCACCACTGCTCATGCACAACTTGCCCCTGCACCAGGCAAGGGTAGTTTTGGTAGATGCCATCTGTGAGGATTTGAGATTTCTTCCCAGTAAAATTCCAGACAGAAAGACAGTATTAGAAATTCCTTGATCTAGAGCATGAAATTGTCTCAAAGACATGACACATAGCAGACTGTTACTGTAAGAAGGGAGGAATCATTCACAGTTCAGCACGACTCCTGCTGCCTGGCAAACAAGCAATAAATAACACAAAGAGGTAATGGCTTCACAAAGGTGAGGCAGCAGCTGAAGGTGGGTGTGTGAGCAGGGAGAACAGCACACTGCAGATGCAGGAAGAGGGAACAGGACCAGGCTGCAGGGAGCACACAGGGGAGGAGGAAACCAGGCAAAGAACACAGTGGGCAGAAAACCAAAGCCATGCTGGCTCCCCACTGCTGGGCAAGCCCAGGGTGGAAACAGCACAAGTACAAGAAATACACAGCCCTCAGTGCCCAGTGAATTCCTCCTCATGACTTATTTCATCTCCTGAAGCTGTCATGAAATCCACATTGCAAGGCAAGGATGGGTCATCTCTGTGTTGGGTTGACAGAAAGGTGGGGGACAAGGCAAAAACTTCCATTGCTATTGCCTGTGGAGTTTGCCCTTTTACTAAAACTGGGAGGATATTTATGGAATAAAGTTTCACTTCAAGCCCTGTCACATACTATATTACTCAGGAAGTGTCAAGAGTGCAGCAGCAAAACCAAAATGAATTAAAATCATCTCTTGGACCATTTGATGCCTGGCAAAATAGGACGAGGCGAGCAATGACACCCTTTGGAACCAAAACAAGGGGAAGGGAATGTTAATCCATCTCTTCAGAGCTTATCTTCCATTTTGAGTATTTTGGGAAAAAGTTGGTACACCTGACTACGACGCAGAGGACTCAGCCACTGACAGAATCTGTAGGTTACAACCCAAAAATGGTGCTTTGCTTACCAGCAGTTTGCATCATCAGCAGTCAGGTCTGTGACTCACACGCCAGAGCGCTCCTCAAGTGCATTTCCAAGCATCCTCCCACCCTCACTCTGCCCAACGAGTTCCTCCGTTGCACTTCAGTGCTGGAAGCGATTTTTCAGTCACAAAAGAAGATGCAAGAAATGCAAGAGTGTGAAGAAGAAGAGAGAGTTAATGAATTTGAAAGAATGTCTTAAAAACAGAAACAAATCCAGACGTGATGACAATTCTCATGTGCATGTCAGACACACGACAGTGAATGCCCAGACAACATTTAGCAGTGTGATCAGAAGTGAGTGATCATCCTAGTAGCAAACACATAGAGTCACGCCTGGCAGCAGGAAACTTCAAGTGTTTCACTGCCAGAGCTAAACAAAAATTCAAGGAGTCCTCAAGCTCCTTAATCCTGATACAAACAGAACAAGGAAACAAACATGTTTCTTTTACACCTGTTCTAGGGATTGCTCCAAGCTATACCACATGCCAATTACTCAAAAGTAACAAGTCCTTCGGAAATCAGAGAGGAAGGCATGGCCAGAAGACAACTGCTAGAAATGAAAGAGAAAATTTAAGTATCAGCACACTGGAATCCACAAGTCTTGTCAAATAAAAGACTGGTGGAGGAATAACCATGATTCTCCTGAAAGAAAACAGAATTCTCAGGCTCTGAAAATTTCCTCAGATTTTACTGTTCAGGGAAGGCAATTAAGTGAATTATTACCTGCTACACCGGAATACTTTTCCACTAGCGTAGGACATTTGGGACTGAAACCATTCCCAGTGTGTCACACTGCTTTCTTACTGCCACCAATGTGCTACTGAAGGACAAGTTCAGGCCACGGCAGTTCCAGGCACACACCTTTTCCTGTCACCGAACCACCCAGCTCCAGAGCACTGCAGAAATCACAAACTGCCCTTACAGCTCTTCAAGCTCCCCCTGGGCATGCCTTAATTTCCTGAACTGCAGCAAATAAAACATGCCACAGCAGGAAACAGTTTAATATCAAACTGATCTGTAAGAATGTTTCTGTTTGCTCTGCCTACTGAAACAAAACAATTCCATTTCAGAACTGTTTCAGAGGTGTTGGGTTGGTTTGTTTCTTTTTAAATAAAAGCAGCTAATTAGAGATTTAAAATTGTAAAATAACCCCAGAACCTTTGTTTTCTGCCGAAAGGGATTTCACCCTTTTTGTCGTGGTGTCCTCGGCTTGCCTGTGGGTGGAGGGAAGGCTTGGGGCCATCGCCAGCCCAAGGAAAGGGACACAGATGCTCAGACCTGTCTGAAAAAGGCATCACCGAGTCCCCCAGAGCAGTTACAGGGAAAAGGCCCCTGAATAATGGACACAAACCCTGTCTCAGTTCCTCACAAACCTGACTGGTGCCCAATACTATTTTAAACTCTTCTACAGAATGTCTTTAACATGTTTTCATCTCTTACATGTCACCAGAGACAGTAAATGCTATCCATCTCCCAACCAAAAGAGGTGGGACCCCCCTCCTCTGTTTTGTTATTTTCTTAGTTTGATTTTGAGATCTGCTGCGCAGAGTTCAAAAAGGAACATAATTTAAAATTTACTCTTCAGAACCAAGTTTTTATCTTTTTTCCCAACAGATCCAGTAGAGAGAAGAGGAGAGAGGGAAGATGAACATAAAAAACAAAAAAAGGAAAAAAAAAAAAAAAAAAAAAAAAAATTCCTTACGGGCCCCTCTGAAATACATTNTTTTTTTTTTCTCTTGGTAGCTTGACAAGTTCCTTTTAAAAAAAGATTTTTAAAAGGCAATTCAAGAAGTTTTCACTGATCTCGTCCAAATAAAAGGAAGATTCTTTTCGTTGAGTATGCAAACCGCAATCCTTTGAACAAAAGGCACTTGCCCACATGATGCCAAATCCTTTCTCTGCTGAGAGCTTACACAGTGCAGGCTCCATCCACAACAACACCAGTGCGACAGGGAGGAAAAATCAAATTTGAAGTGCTCTTTGGCCAGGCACAGCACACAGAAATCCTCTTTGTGCCATTTAGAAAGGAGGAGTGGGACATTTTCTGTGTCATTTCCCCGTGGTGCCAGTGCCCGGCTGCGGGCGCTGAGGGGACAGAGCAGTGCCCATGTGTGACATGAACAGGCAGCTCTGCCAGCCAAGGAGGAGAACAAACCTCCCAGTGCTCGAGCTCATTTCCTCAGAGCTTGCTGAGTTATCCTCAAAACGGTTACAAAACAAAAGCAAATCTCCGGAAAACCATTCAAGTGTAATCTCTGTGGACGTTTCCAGCATCGGCCAGCCAAAAGGCAAGGCTCACCTCTCTCTCTCCTCAGCTCACCTTGGCTCGGCTGTCCTCTCTCCTTGCACTGCTCTCCTGTTAACCCCCTGCAAACCCCTGTGCTTTCCCCAGCCTCACACAAAAGCCACATTTGTACCTCTTCCGACAGGGACACCACAAAGTCACCACCCCCTGTCCCCCTGCACCCCACCCTGCCCTGTGCGAGGAAGGGGCCAGGCAGAGCACAGGCTCGTCCTCCTGGGGCTGCCCATGCTGGGGAACAAACTAAAACCCCAATCTATCTGCAAGTCCCCGATCTATCTTCAGAGAAGGGCTCAGAGAAAATGCTCCACGCTTCCTATGTCTTGCAGAAGCTGGAAAAGTCAGACTGCCACACACTGCTGCCCCCGGCACTCAATCCTCCTTCCTGCTGGTTTCATCCTGGCTCTGTCTCCTGGGAAGAACTTGGAGAAACAGATGCACTGACCTCCAAATCCCTTGTTACTCTCTCTCTCTTAAATGAAATCCAAATTAATCATGTCACAACAGCCCCAGGGTGCTGAGAAGACCTTCAGCAGCCACTGCTCCACTGGCCGTGCTGCAGCCCACAGCAGGGACCGCTCTCCGAGCAGAACAGAGGCAGGTAAACTTGTGTGGCACCTACCTTCAACTCTCCAGATTACTGACAGGAAGCTGCTCTTCCCAGAGAAGCCTCTCTCAAGGTCTCCAGCCTCATGGTTTTCCAGACACACTGCATAAATCCCCAGTAATGCTTCTCGGTAGCAGTAAAAACTGTGAGTGCAGCCTCTTTTTTCAGTCTCTAGTTTACACCACAGCATCACTGTAAAATGCCTTCCACGCTTTTGGGACACATGAGAACAAGCTTTTTTTCTTTTCTTTACACACCAGATATAGCAGCATCAAAGACATGTTACACACACATAAGCACTCAGAACACCTCCTCACCCCAGGAGGCCACATGACCTAAACCACTGAGATTTGAAGAATGTATTCTATTACCAGTTACTGACACTTGATCGCTACATTTTAAGTAAGTCCTACAACTAATAAACAGTATTATAACAGTCTCTGGCATCACCATCACTCATTTTTCCCTCTATATGCTGGCATCACTATCATTATCATGATGAAAGCTTTAAGCTCAGATTATCATTTGGATGTGTGAAAGGCTGCACAGGGAAGGATTAACACACATTTGTAAGGTAACAGCAAATGCAATTTCAACTTGTAGGCTTGCATCTGCTGCCTTTCTTTCTTTCAACAAGAATAATGAGCAGAATTCAGAAGCACATTTTAGTGTCAGTTTGTTCCCATTGCCAGATCTCCCATTTCACATGTGCATCCTCAGAGGGCAAAAGATCAAGTCCTACCATAAAAGCTTGATCCTATTTGCATTTAACCATACTTCCTACCCTTGATGAGAACACAGAACTCGGAGGAACACCAGGATCTGCTGATTAGCTCTGATACGCGTCGCTGCAAACCAGTAAGTGCTTCACTGAGCCCTTTTCAGCTTTTTTAATTGGTTCTTCACCTGAGCAAGTTCACTCAGAGAACTGCAGGCTCACCTGTGCAGGCTCACCTTGGAGCCACGTGTCTCCCCACGCCAGGGCAGAGCTCTGTGTTCCCAACCCATGGCACAGGAAACCAAGGGCCCTTTGCTGGAAAGGCACATGGCAGACACCAAGGATCACAAGGATCTGCTGACTCAATCAGCTGAGCTCAGAGCATGGCTCTCCACAGCACCCAGCCAATCTCTTTAAGGACCACGACGTTGGCACCTATCCAAAGATAAGCAGAAAGCAGAACGGCAAAATACAAAACATTCCTAAATCAACTGCTTCTATTGTCACAGAGGCACTGATTTATCACAGCAGTGGAATTGTTCTGTTCCTCAGTGGGAAGCAACAGCATTCAGATTCTTGTAGATAATGACAGAAAATTTCTAGGGTCTAAAGAAAAGAGCTATTTTGTCTTTTCTGACTCTCAGAGATGGGGAAATGCATCAGACTCCATCTAAGAATTCTGCTGGAGCTCATGTGGGCTGGGAGGAGGAAGAAGAGGAGGAAGACAGCTACAACCTGTGTTGTTTCTCCCCACAGCTTTGCCAGGTACAAAGCAAACCAGCACGAATTCAAATTTATTCTTTCAATCAAACGGTGCTCTGAGATAGGTATTCATGAGCTTCCCACATTTGTGATGCCTGAACAACCCAGAGAGAATTCACGTTTGTCAGGTTTAAAATTCCAGTTGCCTCTGAGAGCAGCCGGGAGCGTGTGAGCTGCAGGAGCTGTTCTGAGTGCCCGAGGCAGAGCTCCCTGCAGCAGCCTCCACACCACCAAAATCCTGCACCCTCTGCTAGGGGAAAACACCCACCAGAGGCTCAGACAGCAAAGAGGCAGAAATATTTCTATAACCTGCCTGAGCAACTCAAAGCCAACCCAAATCCGCTGATTGCCGTGAGAGCCTTCACACGGTGAAAATGTTTTCTACGTTCAGTTCAGGCACTGGACCCACTTCTCCTTTCAACTGCAGCTTCCTCTCCATTTCAGTGCAGGAAACTCCACAGTTAATTCACAGGACTGAACATTTAAGCACATTACAGCAGCTTCATGCATTGGCAAGACTTGCATTTTAAACTCCTACAGTATCAAAAGCAAAAATTTCAAATAAACCCATTCAAGTCCTTGAATTTTCACTGAAACATTTTGATGAATTCGATCTTAATTAATTTAATCTCAAGTCACAAGATTAAAGCAGTACAATCAATTTGACTTCTCTGTTCTGATTTCCACACCTAAAGGCACAACTCACTCATGGCACAGGGGTGGGCACTGTTCACCAGGGCACCCCAATTGCTGCTGAGAGCAGGATCCCACAGCAGGAATCCTGCTCAGCTGCCCCGGGAGGCCCACTCCTCAGCTCAGCTCTCTTGGTCCTTCCACCAACAGCTCCTGCCTTCCCAGGCTAACCAGCACTGCCCCAAAGCCCCTCTGGGTGGTGGCACAGGGGACAGTGTCCTGCAGCAGCCTGCCCTGCAGGGAGGACAAGGCACAGGGCAGAGATGCTGCAGGAGGGACAAGGGGAGGATTAACTCTGCCTGGGCAGTGCTGGAGGGGCAGGTACCCGACCCCTGGGACAGAAACTGCTGTGAGGATACCCGCCCACTAATCAATTTCTTGGGATGCACAGCAGAACAGGAAGCAAAGCAGGAATTAGCAGGCTGAAGATGTTTATTCAGGGCTGCCTCTGCGTACACAAACCAGGCACAAAAGGAAAGGCTTTTATTTGGTTAAAGCACTAAAAGCGAATGCTTTCTTTATTTGTGATTTTACAGTGTTAATCCTGCAAGAATAGCTGGACTGGAGCTATTTATCATCTGGCACTCTAGACTTTGTTTCCATAGAAGGAAATGAAAAAGGCCGGGAAGGTTCAGCCAATTTGTCTTTTAATACTCTTTATTGGTTCATTAATGATTAATTCTTTTTAACACTCTGCCCTAAATCCTAAATTCACAATGGCTCAATTTAGATGAAAGATTTCAAATCCCCATCTCTCCTCCCTCTTCTCTTCTGTTTTCTGAGCCCATGCAAAAAAAAAAAAAAAAACCAAAAAAACATGTCACTGCTGAGCACACTGCTGTCAAAGGAAATCATCCTGGACAGAAAAACCTCTCTGGAAGATCAAGTGGTGCAAAAGACGAAACAGGCAAAGAACACAATCAAACCCAGTTCTGAAGAGCCACAAACAGAGCCACTAAATGATGATAATATCTGCCACCAGTTAGCCACCAAGTTTACAACTGATTCATGCCTAGCACTGCACTACTGCAGCACTGCAGCATCCAACTGTGCTAAGTTACTGAACTCTGCCTTCGGAAGGAACGTGGATTTATTTCTTCAGCAAATCTTTGAGAACAGAAAATGCTGTTGTTCCACAAACAGAAATCAAAAAAAGCTCTCAGAAGTGTCATCTAAGCAGAATATTTGAACATTTCCTTCGGATTACAGACAGCTACAGCCTTGGTCGCAGTGGTCTTTACAAGTTCCATGAGAATACAGTAACAATGCCTCTGTCACTGCCCTGTCCTAGGTGCTGGAACACGCATTAACTCTGGGTCGAGTCTCCTCCAGGATTTCAGTTCATCCCCTCAGTGCTTCCTGGAGCTGTAAAACAATCAGATGAGCAGTAGAGGTGTCTCAGATCCTATTCCTGCCACAACCATCAGTACAACACAGCTTTGCATCTCACTCCTGTTTAGTTAAGGAAGCAATAAAATAACCATTTGACAGTGTGCTCTGAGATCTCTGGGGGAATTATGCCATTTCTGTTCAGTATTTTTAATAATCTGCTTACATGTTGTTCCTAGCTGTTGTTGTTGCAGTTCAAACATATATTTACCTCAAAGTACACTTGACAAGACTGTAGGTCTCCCATTCATCTCAAATGAAGAGAAACAGTTCCACACCAAACAATTAACCCAGGTGAGGCATTTATCTGAATCACAGCAGCTTTCTAATTTAAAAGGAAGAAAAAAACACAAACCCACAACAAAAAAACCCAACAGCATCTTAAAAAAAACCTCCACAAAGTACTTCAGTTCCCTAGATAGAATAGTATTTTTGGCCTGAGGACACTGAGAGCACCATTCTGCAGTTTACTCAGGAAGCTGAAAGCTTGGGTACCACAGCCAGGACTGCTACTCTGAACTCAACGTTATTGGGGAGATCTTTGAAAAGATTTAACACTTGAGAAGCTGGCTGGTCTCTAGCCAGGATTTCTGAATGGCAGGGATTGGAACATTACCTGGCCAGCACTGCTAAAAATAAAAATACCTCTGCCACAATGACGTGCTGAGCATTCTGCACTCAGCCACATCACTTCAGACAGTTTCCCACTGTCACTAACCATGAGCAGATCTGTACAAGAACAGAACAGCACTGCCAAATCTTTCTGTAACTCTGTCATCACACAGACAATCAACACTGTTGGAAGTGCCTCCAGAGCTTAACAGCCCCCAATAATTCATCACTAATTCTGCTTTTTCATTCCATTCCCTCCTACCATCTTGTAGTTCTCATCACTATTGAGCTAGAAAGACTGGAAACTATTACCAGAATTTCTGGGTTTAAGCAACCTGGGTTTTTTTAATACAGCATTATGTAATTTTTTTTTTCCTGTACAAAAAGGATTTTCAAGATCACCCATTTCTGTGTTACTGAGCATTCCAGGGGCATGAATGCTCACCTTCACTTGAGCCTGTCTGCCTCACAACTCACAGCCTGCCTTGGCAATCCCGGGGGTATGAAAATCCTCAAGGAGAGAACCCTTGGGAACATCCCCGTGTCAGGTTTACTGCTGGGTGTTGATCACTGTGAGTGCTGGGAAAAGCACAAGTTCCCCAGGGACCCCCCAGCCACTGTGATCTGCTGCACACACAGCCTGAAGCACATCCCAACACCCCGCAGCTCCTGCTCATGGCCACCTCGCCATCAAACTTCTCCACACTCCTGCCCCAGCAGTCCCTGGGAAGAGCCAGCTCCAGGGGCTGCCAGATTTGTTTTGGCCATTTTGGCCAGGAAAGCAATGCCAGCAGCAGCTCCTGACTGCAGGCAAAGCTTCACATCACTCTGAAGTGGTGCAAGTGCCACAGCTGTATTTCCACCTGCTCTGCTCCTGATTACACACACACACATGCCCCAGAGGTTGCAGTTCCATGTGATAGAAAGAAAAAAGAAAGAAGTCTGCCCTCTTATGTTATTTTAAGCAACTGCACAGTCCAATTGACTTCAGAGGGCCTGCCCACGTGCCAAGCTGGACATATGTTAAAATACATCCCTGAAATAACGCCAGATCCTACCTCACCAAACCCTCTGCTGTCCCCCTCACTGTCCTCCTGAGGTGCTTAGAGCCTCCTCTGAAAGGACACTCCTGCACTGTGGGAACATGGTGTCCACAGGGATAAAGCTCAGGAACGCTCTAAGATCCTGGTGCAAGTGCACACACGGCCTGAGCTCATGGCTACAGCCTGTTTTGTTTGCATTCCCAGGTGGAAGAGGGATCAGAACCTCCTCTGGTGTCTGCCAAACATGGCACTTCCTCACACTGCAACTCTTTCCCTGAAAGCCAGCCCCTGAATTTTAGTCTGGCACAAACACACCTACTAAAACCACTTCATGTAGGTCAGCTCCAGAAACACTGAGCGAGCTCCCACTTGGCTGGAGCAGCACGAGCACATGTAACTCACACATCAGCCCCTGCTCCCACTGCACAGGAATCAGGAGTACCAGCACTGTTATCACCTGCTGCAGAGATGGTGGATTTCATAATTACACTACTGTTTTTATGCCAGCTGCATATAAAGATACACTCCCCCACTCCCTGGTTTTTTAAAAAAGTCAGTAAACCATAAGCTTTACAGCCCCTCTGAAGTGCAGAGCGAAGCGTATGCCTGCTTTTGTTTGGATTCATTATGCACTTTCCTGATATATTCTGAAGAGCTGAGAAGGCACCCAAGAGAAACAGCTTGTAATCATCTGATATCTCCATGTGACCTCCCCTCTGCAATTTGCATTGGCTTTGAGTTTCCAGATGAAGACGTCGGACGAAATAGTGCTAGGATTAATTTTAGCCTCCTCCTCAAGATGACTCGCTGATACCAAAATAAGGTTATAATACTTGACGGAGCAGAATATTCTCCTTGCCAACATCATCTGTTTCAGGCTTCTCAGGACTGAAATAAAAGTGTGGAAAAACAATTCCAAGCAAAGAGGTGCTGTGAGCTTTGAGAGCAGAGAAAGAATTAAAATAGCTTCATTCTTGCCAGTTTGCAAATCAGGCTCCACGGCGGGCATGGGTCTGAACATAACATCTCCTTGAAATGAGACATCCACTCAAACTCATTAGAAGATGGTACAAACACAGTTTTGGTACATTGACAGAACAATTTTCTCCAGTTTTTAATTTCCAAGTACCTGCAGTAATGGACTGTGGAGGGTTTGGTGGCACAAGGGGTGAAGGCATTTTTACAGTGATGGCCTGGCACCCTTCATCCCAGGGCACCACACAGCCCTGCAGAAATGCACACCTTGGGCATGTACTCCAGAGCTAACACAGCTTTGAGACTGCATTACCACCACTTTTCAACTGTGTTTGTTGAGAATGGCTCCAGGGAAAGCTGCTCTGAATCCCCACTGTGGAGATGAGGAGCCCAAATCCGCCCTCTTACTCACTGCCAGCTGCCTGCAGCCCCCGAACAGGCACACTTCGAATTACAATCATTCAACTTTTAAACGTGAGCTCAGGCTTCAGTCCCACCCAGGGTCCTGGTCAGCCAAAGTCTTACCAGGTGAGCTCTTTTGTAAAGAGATATTTTTTGGGCAATTTTCAGAGCAAAACCAAATGTCCTGTGGTAGCACAGGGATGCTTTCCTGCCAGTGCAGGGAAAGCCTGAAGGAGAGGAAATGCTGAATGCCAAGGGTGCCCAGACAAGGCAAGAGCACAGGACCAGAACCTTCCAGGCCTTTTTCATCTCCTTCTATGGAATCAAAGTCTAGAGTGCCAGGTGATAAACACCTCCATTCTTGCAGGGTTAACACTGTAAAAGCACAAAAAACTGCTTTGTTTTTGAGAGCATCTGAAGCACACCAAGAAGGGGGAGCCTGAGACTGAATTCCCGAAGTGTTCCAGAGCTGGTTAAGCTGGAGTCACTGCCTCACACACAGGGCAGAAATGTGTGACACTGCTCCCTCCTGACTGGCAGCCTGACCTTCCCCTCCCTGACACAATCCCCTCCCCAGGAAAGCTCCTCTCTGCCACAGACAGAGAAGGTAATTTCACTGGGCTCTCCTCCACACACAAAAACCAGCAGCACTGTCCCCATCCCCACAGGCACCCTGCCCTGGAATTTCTGTGTGGGAAGAACAGTATCTTACACACTTTTGGGGGGATTTCTGTATATTTGAGACATATTTACTGTGCACATCACATGACATATTTACAAGCAAGTAAACTCAAGGGCGTGTACACATTTCTGTCCAGACAAGCCCAGGAAAAATTCTTACAGGACTGAGTAGTGCCTAAAAATACACCTAATCCTGCTCTAATACTTAGATTATTAATAAACTACACTGATATATTTTACATGAACTACACCATAAATGAATGACAGGGGAAGTTAAAGCAGACCACGACTATTGTATTTGTTACATTAACTTTCTCTTGCTGTGAGTAATTGCTTGACTCTACCAGGACATGGCTGCTGGCTTGTAAGTGGACCTCAGGGGATTATTTTTTGAAAAATTAGGCTCAAATGAAACCTTCCAACAGGGCCCATGCTTTCAGCATTTGAGTGTGAGCAGGAGTGAAACCTGGGGCAGAAAGATACGGGAGGAGAAAATATCCCTGTTCAACACGTGCAGCACAAAACGCTGTGGACCAACAACGTGAGCAGGGAGGGAAAAGCAGCCGATGAAATCATGACACGCACTTCCTATTATTCCTTCCAAACTATTCAGTCTCTCCTAAAGTTAGTTCTGCATGGAAGAACTAAAATTAAAAGAACCTGTTGGATGCATAAATCATGCCTTGCTTTACATGCCCCCCTCATCAGAAGTTGCAAGTCTGCTACTCAATTTCCGATTAATTAATTAATTACTGGTAAAATCCATTATGTTTTCACAGAGTAACTGTGAAAAGCAAAATCTGAGAAATTATTTGAGTAAGACCAGAGCCTGAGATTGGTTTGAATTTCCTTTCAAATTCGCAGAAATATTGCAATTTTAGCTTTCTTTTCACAAAAATGGTCAGCTGTCTTTTTTTGCTGTTATGGTCAGCAATTCCACAATTTTGAAAAAGAAATTACATTTCCAAAGTCATAAAACTGAGCAATTCAAAGCAGGTAATTCATCTACGCAAAAATTTTAAGACTTTTCTAGTCTTTACATTTTTTGCCTTTTAAAATAATTTGCAGAAATGCATATGCAGAATTCCACCATAAACAAATAATACAGAAGAAAAAAAATTATATATGGGTTATATATATATATGGGTTATTTATATTTATTACTTATGAATAAATATTTGTTTATTGTGTCAATATTGTAATATTGACAGAATATATATACAGACACCCAAAATGAGACTGATTCAGTTACAGCATAGAAACTTATTGAAAATGACCAATTCACTTAAAGTTTTATTTACTGAATGTTTGAAAACGTCTTGTCATGAGCAATACACAGAACAAGAATTCATCATGCAAATTCAATTAAATTAATAACTTTAAATGCCGTACAGTTTTTCCCTCAAGCAGTTTATTTTCTCAGTGGGAAAATAAAACCTACTTTCATCAAGCATGCAATTATTTGATCAGTTTTCATCTCATCTCTGAATAAAGGCCCACAAAGAAGAGAGAGAAGTTTCATTACAAAACCAAACTGTTCCTACTGCCAGGCCAGAAACATCTTCTCAGAATCTCAAAGAATTTTACACATCACCTAATCAGACCTACAAATAAATTATCAGTTTTAATTGGATCACTTCACAGCATCTCTCTGAAACTATTTCTTCATCTATGTTTACCTGCTCTGAAACAAGAGGAAAGAGGATATGTGTCTTTATTATTGGGTAATTCAATTAAGCCATCTGTGATCAAGCATTCTGTAATTACCATATGTTTACAGATACTGTGTCATCCAAATTACCTACACTCTAATCGGGATAGAAGGGAATTCTGATCTTTTTATTAACTCATCTGTGGAGCACGTTCTCCAGGCTCTTGACAAAGGTCATTTTGTCAGCAGTGAACCCTGGCTGGAGGAACACTTGGCACTGTGCTGGACTGCTCCAGTGACTTGCCAAACACCAGCTCCAGGCCTTAGAAGAGAGGAAAATAAAGAAGAAAACAGCCACCATCCATCTAAATAGCTTTACAGTGGATAAACTCTCTGTCCTTGAAAAGCTTTTTACATTCTGTGTCCTGTGCAAGCTCCCTGCCACGAGCACACGAGTGGAGGGCAAAACCTCACTGTGACCTCACATGGAGCAGGGACAGAGCAGGTCACCTGTGCCACCCCAGGGCCCTGGGCAGGGAAAGGTGCCCCACACAGTGACACAGCCTCTGAACACAGGGTGACACTGATGTGACACTCCTGCAGCCCAGCCTGTGCTGGACTGACACACAGACACGCTGTCCCTCCACACAGGAGCATAGCTGCACAGCAGGCCTGCAGGGAATCAAGAAAACCCATCCATTTTAAGGGTGTTTGAAAAGTAAAAGAGGCAAAGAAGATAAGAAAAAAGTAATTTTCACATTAAATACCACCAGCCACAACCACTAAGGGAAAAGCTTTCCTAGCACTTCTCCCTGTTTTCCCAGCCAAAGCTGCTGAGAGAACAAGAGCCAGATCTCCCCTTGTGAGGTTCTTCTGCTGCTTTACTGCAGTCTCCAGACTCTGTAAAAACCAGACATTTTAATTTAGTTTTCAATGTCAAATAACTGATTTCAAGTGCATTTCCCACAGCAATCCATACATTCTCTGCCTTTCTACTTTTAAACGCGTGATAGCTTGCAGCTCTCTGAGGCTGCAGTATATATTATACTGCAAAATTACCATGTCAACAAATAACTTTTCCTTACTTGTAAACAGATCCTTTCTGTGAGCTGGCAGATGTCTGCCAAATTATGCTTTTACTCATTGAGATGTTCATTGGGAGAAATATCAGTAAGATACAACCCTCTTGAGCAGTGAGCAGCAACAAAAGCCTTGATGGAAAATGACTCCACCAAAATACTCATCTCTCAGCAGTAAAAGGCAGTTTGGGAACTGGTGTGCCAGCAAGGGATCTCAGGCCCTTGAGCAGAGCAGTTGTCTGATAAATTCTTCACCCAGGGGACGTGTAAGTTGAAACCAATCAATAAGCAGGTCCCAAGTTTTCAGAAAATGTGTCCTGGAGTGCACATCCAGAGGAGGTAGATAGGTGCACTGAGGCTGCAGACACAAATTCAGGTGAATTCACCCCTGTGCAGGTACCCAGAGAAAAAGGGTGCTGAATGTCAGGCTGCTCATCCCTCCCTGCACAGACCAGCCCCTGCTCCAGGCTGAGCCCAGAGGGAACGGGGTGCTCAGCTGTGTTATAAATACATATTATAAAGTTGGCTTTTGGCAAGGTGNTTTTTTTTTATTTCTGCTATCAGCAAAGGAAATTAGTGGTAGTAGCTGATACAGCAGCTGCTTGAACTGCCTGTTTAGCCAAAACAACATCCGGTGAACGTGTAAAAAGCACCCTGCTGTTGGTATAACCACCAATAATTAATTAATCAATAGTATCAATAATTAATTATCAGCATCTTGCCGTCTGAAGAAAGTGCGGACCAAGGCCCGGGCTGGAGGTGATAATGGAGGTGATAATTGAGGTGATAATGGAGGTGATAACGAAGGTGATAATGAAGGTGATAATGAAGACACAGCCCAGAAACACGCAGGCTCTAAAAAGGCAAACCCAAGGAGGGGCCATGCAGAACAGCTCCTGGAATATGGACGCTAGTTTGTGGAAAAATATGAATATTCAACAGATTGATGCACTAGAAAGGGTATTTAAAGATTGACTCTGGTACAGCAGGTGTGGGCTTGGCTGAATGCCATGTCACCCAGCCGGCCACACTCTGCTTTTTTATCTCCTAATTGTCTTATTTTCTATTAAACCTATTTCTTAAAATTTACACAAAAAGTGAACCTTGTTTTTCACAGCTGGCTCTCCAGACCTGCTGCAAACCCTCAGCACCACGGGCCCCTCCTGCCAGAGCCTCCCCCCATGCTGTGGGGCACCCTGAGGGGCCACACAAGAGACCCTGGGGGTCTGCTCCAGGACCACCCTGAGTCTGCCCTGGGGTACCTTCCACCTAACCTGGATGCAGCTCTGGCACAAGGGACTCAAGTGCTTCCCCCAGATAAAATTAATCAGAACAATTTATTCATTACAGGGGCAATTCAAGCCACTACCTGAAGAGTCACTGTTTATACTGGCCACCAGTGTGTCAGTTTTTCTTTTAATGTTTTAAAAGCCGGGCTTTATGAACACCAAGAATAGAATTTACACAATAATAAGTAGGTGCACATAAACAGCTTTAACCCTCAGCATCTGAGGAAAGGATCAAAACCACAAACCTCCCAGGTAAGGAGGCATCACACCACTCCTGAAATGGCAACAAATGTGCCCACTGGCAGTTTACAAGAATTTCTGCTTGTACAGACCAACACCACAGCCCTAGAGGTTAGGAAGCTGATGCTTGCTGGAAAATGACAAGGAGGGCAACAGGGCCACGTGGATGGAGGAAAAGCTATAGTTACTGCTGGCAGAGCCAAAAGCAGCACAAGTGACTGAAATTGTACGGCCCTTTTATTTTTAGACACATGGACTGCAATGGCAGATTAATTAAAAGGATTCATTTCCATCATATGCAGGATCTGTTTACTGCTGTGTTATCATGGCTATATACAGCACACGTCTGCAGCACATGGAGAACAGATTAACTGCAGGAAAACCAACCACACAAGCCTGAAAGAAGGAAATGTGAATCAAATGGGCAAGCTGTACAGCTTTAACAGCATGACTGAAAAGCCAGAGCAGGCACTTGGCCATAGAGACTAGTTTAGAAAATAAGCCAGCCTATGGTAAAAAATAAATCAGTCTCTCCGTGGACACTTAATTTCTTCATGTACTCAACAGCCATGGAAATGTAGCACTGAAAGAGAGAGGAGAGAGGAGTTCAGAAACAAAGGCACAAGAAAGGCATTGTTCCATCAGAAAATCTCATAAAAACACAAACCATTTCATATACGGAAGCTGAAGAAGCCTGTTCATGTCACAGGAACCCAAACCCTGCCACAAACAGCCAAATTTAATATCCTTCTGCTAATATCCTTCTGTGAAACCTAGGCCTTGCAACAAACAGCCCAACCCAGCAACCTTCTCCTGAAGCACCAAACGAAATCCTCGTGTACCAGGGCAGACAAAGCAGCTTTCTGCACCCAGCAATAGCTACCCTCAACCTGCATTTGAAATTCCCTAATCTAAGTGTGATCCAAGTGTAACTCCTGAAGGAACCCAACCCCATGCACTTGGATATTATTTTCCAAGTGAGCAGGGGGAAAAGCACACACACTGGGGAGGGATGCCACCTTCAACCAACCTGTACTGAGCTGACTTGAAAGCAAGGCCTCGTGTCATCTCCTGCACAAATTCCAGAGTAGCCCTCCCTGTTAATCTCCAGTGAAGCTCCCTGGCACGTAAAGATAATGACAACATCAAGGAAAAGTGACAGAATCTGGTTTACAATTACAAATGCTTTTCCCCAAAATACGTTTAATGGTCACAGAGGGTAACTCAAAATCCCACATTAACACCACGATTTTGTCACTGGTAGTGAAGTGCTGCACAAAGAAAACACCTTTTGTTAAAGACCACGTGCTCATTCAGTTATTTTTTTTACTAGTCACACCCTCTCCTTCTCTTTAAAAACAAGATTTCTCCAAGTTGCCAACAGTTGTTTCAAATCTGCTCCTTTGCTGAATAAGCCTCCCAGTTTCTATATTCAGAGCACAACCGATGCAGAAGTCTCAACACCCACTAAACTTGAATAATTTATACTCTTACAGTCTTGTATGGCAAGATACAAAGTGAATTAATCATCAGGTATTCATAGCATTCTCCTCCACAGAAGTATGAAACTTGGTGAAAAATATCATTCCAATGCAACTCCTCAGGCAGTATGTTCCACATAGGAGACGGAGTCGGGTTTTCATTAAAAATTCAGAGCCGCAGACAAATAAAATACTTTTGGTTCTGTGTGATTGCCTGCCTGGGCAGTTGGACAATCCATTATTAAGCATATTCCATTTCCAGAATAAGCTAAGAAAACAGGGTATGTTGCTTTAATATTAATTCACGTGTCCGCACGGTGCCTATTGCATCTCATGAAGCTTTTTAAGCCTAATTCAAAGTTAAAATGTCTTTTCACTGCCTCAGTGTTTCCAGTGAGCACACCTACATCCTGGCTAAGTATCACTGCACAGATACTTTCTCAAAAGGAAAACACAGCATGGAAGCAGGACTTGTATGTTCCCTTGTCTTTATCCTGTTTGTATTTTATAAACATATAAACAAAGAAAGCAAATGTTTCCTTTTGTTCTCAGATAAAATCTGTTTTAGCAGCTTCACATGAGAGCCACAGAACTGATCCTGTCTTTGGGCTCCTTTGTTTTGGTTTTGGACAGAGACAAGGAGGTGCTACTACTCAAACACCACTGATATTCACTAGCCTCACAATGAGCTGCCAAATGAAATCCATCGTGAAAAAACTGTATTTAAACTGTATTTAATTAAACCTCTAACTGCCCTCCACACAGCTCCTTCAGTCTGAACCCCAGGTAGCATCACTGCCGTCTTCTGCAAGGTGTCCTGGTACCTGTATTTCTGCCACAGTGGACAGCACAGCTCAAACTTCCAAGCCATCTAAAGAAAGAGAAGCACCTCCCCAGAAGCCACTGAGGCAGTGGATCCCAGCCACAGCAATTTACTCTGTTCAGGGTAAAAAGACAATGTAAGTCTTGAGAACCCAAAGCAAGCAAAGAATTTGCAAAATGAGACATACTGATTCCTCTTTCTACTAAAAGAAATTATCACCTAAGCCATTTGGGAGGCTGAGACAGTGATCCACGTTTTCTCAACTGAACGAAGTTTTAACCTACACGGGTCAACAGAAGACTAATTCCTAATTCCTAGCTACACCATGGGGCAGCCAGAACAGGTGGATATGTCTGTCAACTTCAGAGCTAGCAGGTTTATAAACAAATCCTTCAACCAAGCAGCTTTTCCTGTTTGAGTGCTGTCATGGGTGTTTTGCCTGCCAGCACACCCCACAGCGTTTTGTTGGCACACCCCAAAGCCCTGACCCCAGTTTAAAAGCCTCCTCACCAGCCTCAGTCACCCCAGGCTAGGAGAGACAGAAAATGAAGAAATCAAGCAAATCCACCTCGGCTTCTGTGGGCTCCCTTAGTGCTTCCTCATCAGACCTCCCTTGCTGCAGATCCATGCAGGCACAGCTGGCTTAGGCACACCCTCAAATGCTGCTCCCTTTCCTCTGTGTATGAAGCTTTCAATTCCTTTCAGGTGAGGGATCCCAAGGAGTAAGGGGGAAAGTAACAGCAAAGAAAAACTAGATCAGGATGGGATCCAAACCCTGCCAAAAATCAACCAAAGCCTCTCTATTAACTGCAGTGGGTTTCTGATGCAGCACAGAGAAGTCCAACAGTCTGAATGGCAAGCAAATGGATTTGATAGATGCCCAGATACCACAGTGAATGATGCCTTGGGCAGAGACTAGAGAGCACCAATCTCCTCTCATTATGGTTTTCATACAGTATACATCACACACACACATGCAGATCTCCTAAATAGTACTGAAATGAGAAAACACCAGAATAAAGGCATTCTGTATTACCTCATTAAGCATGTCAAAAAATACTCAGGAGAAAATATCACCCTTCATCTCCACTTCTGCCTCCAATATTAGATGTTACCATTATTTTTTAAATAGCAATAGGCTGGCAAAAATTATAGAACAAACGAGACTTGCATTGAAAACATGCACTAGCAGCAATTACTTTTTCTGAAACTCCAAAATATTGTGAAATTGGGTCTCATTTTGAATGCACACAATGAGAATCAAAATATATGTGACCATTTTTCAATTTCTAATTCACTTATCTCAGCAAGCACATATTCCCATTGAGTATTTAAGGAGATTATTTTTCCAATGTTAGGGAAAAACAGAACTAAAATAAAAGTTCTGCAGTAAGTTCTGAAAAGGACACTTTCAAACATGGCAGGTAATAATAGAAGAAAAATAAGCCAGTCATTATAGATCATGGTCAAGAAATACAAGCAGAAGTGTGTGTACATCATTATTATTGCTTATCATAGTTCATCCTCATGGTTTGTTGTCTTATATGCTGTTATTAATTTCACTAAACTCACGGTAACTCTCACCTAAGTTTCTCCTGCTCAGAAAAAAGAGGAAATAGAGAAAGTTCTAGACTGCTGAACTTTGGCTTCAAGTAGAAGGATTAACCCCTGTGGTCAGGNCCAGTGTTGGTCTGCCTTCCAGGACGGAGACACTCTTGTGCCAAACTCCAGAGAGGAACAGCACCCTGGTTCAGGAAACACTGCCAGCCCGTGAACTCCTCCATCACCCCACGGCCTCCTGCTTTTCAAAGATCATCCAGCAAGGCAGACGGTGCTGCTGCCACTTGTGCTGCTCCAAAGGCTGATCCTCCTGCCTCTCCCAACACGGGGATGTGAGCCTGGACTGCCGGAATTGTCCTACAGTCTGACCCTCGTCCACCTCACAGACTGAGTCACAGCTCACTAAACCGTGTTGTTGTGAATCATTTCTGTGTCCCACTGATGGATTCCCTCACAGCACCCACAGCCCCATGGCACGGGAAGGGCCTGATCAGGGCTTCTGCTGGCCCCTGAGTCACCCTGGTTCTCGTGGGGCTCAGCAGCCTGCACCCCAGCACACACTGTCCCCTCCCTGGGCAGGGACCCTCCTGCAGTCCCCAGATGTGCAGGGACACCTTCCCTGCAGCCCCCACACACCAGGGACACCCTACTGCAGTCCCCACAGGCTAGGGACACCCTCCCTGCAGTCCCCACACACCAGGACACCCTCCTGCAGTCCCCACA
>VXBN01001793.1:161460-201110 GCA_013397395.1 Sinosuthora webbiana | reverse complement strand
TTAGAAACCAGGACACACTGAAAGGTCTTCATGATGTTCATTACTTAAATGTCCTCATATACAGCTACCTGTACTGCATCGCAATGAAAATCACTAGAAGCTACATTGCGTTAAATAAAAACTTATAGCAGGAAAAGCAATCCTGTGAGATTACTGCAAAAGAAATTTTACTTGTATGAATGACCAGCTCAGTGGAGATGTATATTTGTAAGATCATTCATCACAGCAGTGTGGCTGGCAAACTCACTACTTCATGAGAAATTTACTAGAGAAAGGACTGTCAAAATTTAAATCTTAAAAATATATTACCAAAAGAATAAATCAATAAGATATCTGTTAGTAGAATATTACAGTATGCTTCTTGCACTGTTAGATTTTATGCAAATATTGATGATTGTTGTGTTTTATACAGTGTATATGATAAACCTTAATACCAAAGCCGACTGTAAAATTTATCAAAAAGAATGCATTCCAAATTTAAAATGTAACCTTGTTTTCTGAAATGTAACAAATGAATTGCATTTTAATTCTACTTCATGAAATGAACAACCATATTCATGCCTTAAACATGTAGAAATAAAATAACACACATTCAAGACAATATTAGTATAGGAGGCAATATAAAAGCTGGTCTTCAATTGGAAACCTCCAGGGGCAGGTATGGAAAAATTCCCACCCCACATGTGGCCAATACAGTTTTATAAGTTTAGCAAATTAGCATAACTGACAAGAATTTCCAGTTAGAAGCACAAGTGAAAAGGTAATTAATCCCTTGCTTCTTCCTCTTCTGGAACCCCCCTTTCTTTCTACTACCTATAATAGCAATGCTTTTTTTATTTCTTTATACTTTCTTTTTAATACTAAATACTTTCTTTATGATAAAGTGTCTTCAGAAGCTGTTTTAACCTTAGTTCGCAGAAGCAGCAAGGGATAAGATAAGATAGGAGCTGCTTTTGGTATGTGTTTTGTCTTTCTGTCTATCAGGGTAGGAAAAATACTGGAGTTATCTAGGAACTATATAACTGTACAACAGTAGTCTACAGAGCTACAGATATATGTAGCAAAAATCATTTTGGCATCAATATTTGTAGTAGAGTATAGAACAGCAGCTAGTTTGTACATAGTATTTGATTCAATAAGGAGTAAATCAACCCCTGAAATAATTTTCTGAAAGATGGTTTGATAACCTTATATGTCAAACCATTTTGTTAATCTAACCAAAATTCCTGTTTAAGATAGGCCAAAAAGTTTTGATCATTGATTCCTTCAATAAGGAAATTGGTTTTCCTGTGTAGATTGACATTCTTTGTAATAACAACTAACTGGCCACACTATAAAAACGGCAAGTGTCATTAGGGATTTGTGAGTAGTTTGATTTAATGCTCAACTGTGATGTTAGACAGCAATTCTGCCTATACTTCAGAAATGTTTGTTTTAAGGCATCCTAATTAAAATGATTCTGTCAAGTCTATTCCCAGATTCCTCAGTTCCCCTTTTCTCTTGGCTTTAAAATCTTCAGATTTTCACTAGCTTTGAAGTAGGTGGCAGATTCATGATCATGTTTATACCTCCATATGCTAGTGTAATTTTTCTCACCTATGTTGTTAGAAGCAGGAGCAGATGAGAGGGGATGTGTCCTTTCCTAGTGCCTATTGCACTATCTCTACCTGAGAGATATCTTGCACATCTAGACCTGGATACCCTTTTCTTGCTCTCGGTGGAAAATTCACATCTACAAAAGTTGTGGGAGAGATGGCAAACGTGATTAAATCTGCGTGAGTGGAGAATTAGGATACTGCAAAAGGTAACCCAATTCTTAGTGTTTCCTTAGATAAGTTTTTGGAGCGTTTTTATCCTAGCATTTCGTGCAGTGCTATTGCCTTTAACTGCTAAGAAGTTTCTGTCTTTCAAATTCTTCAAGATATACACCCCAGGACACTCCCTCATTTTATTTCTTAATCACTAATTTATTTCTTAATCACTCAGCCCCTGTGCTCTTGCAAATGTTCTTAATAAAGAAATTCTAAACTAATGGCCATTCATTTAAAGCAAATTGTCTTATCACCATTAAAATTAATAAAATAATAAAAGACAATGCATCTACAGTTACATATTTGAAAGAGTCCTTTCAGTTCCTCTGATATAATTTAACAAGACTGTATTTATTAAAATGGAAAAAAATATATACACACTTTTTTCTGTCTCCCAGATTATTTTGCAGTGTTACAGGAAATATTCTTCATTCATTCAGCTGGTATCAGCAGGAAATCCAAGAGCATTAATGAATAATTAATGTCAATGAAGCAGTTGGAGGAGGTATAACATTAAAATCAATAATTAAGATTATTTATGGACCTCTATAGGAATCTACGGGTAATTTTAATAACACTGTCAGATTTGATACACTAAATATATAAATGTGGCACTGCTTGTCTGACAAAGGTGTTAAAAGGTGGAAAGAGCAACAAAGTACTGACTGTATGTCCCAGACACTTTCAGAGTTCTAGTCAAAGTGAAAATACATGGACTTACATTGAGACTTATGGATACATCTGCATAGTCAAACGAGGCATTCATCCCCCTATCATCAACACTGATTGAACATTAATTTTCTTCCTGATTTCTTAGCTAACCACCCCTTCCCAAAAAAAATTTTTTAAGAATAAAGCATGAATACATTAACGGAGAGTCCATGGTTGCCCTCAAAAGGGGAGGAAAACAGACTCCCTTCATTTTTTTCTGTCCTCTAATGCTTAGGCTTTGCTCAAGTAGGTCTTCAAAGTTTTCTTCCTCAAGGTAAGGCCCCACCCCATGGCACAGAATAACATGCATGCTGAATTTTGAACTTAGAAATTATGTCTCTGTTGGACCTCCACACAACAGTCTCGATTTCTTTTGAATAGTTTGAGCTGAAAGCCATACTCAAACAACAATGGCAACGTGTTCTTCTAGTACATTACCACTACAATACATTACCATTATTACTACATGAGCACCAGGATTAGACTCAGAATCAAGTGTTATGTGTCTGGAACTAGCCAACAAGCTAGCCCTTGAGTAGAGAAGCGAGCCAGATGGCATCACCTCACCCTGGAGCCTTTTAGCTACATAGTACAGCACTGTTATTGCTAATTAAAAGCCAAAGACTTTGCACCAACTGGGCCAAGGTTTGTCAGGCTGCATCTGAGCTCCTCTTGTCCTGCCTGGAGCATTTTTTAGCTTGTTTAACTGTAATGACAATTTTCTAATGACCAAGTACTTATTACCTCATTCATTTAACTTTGCATAGCTTTGTAAAGTTTTGTGGTATAACCTCAATGTTTATACAAATAGTAATAATAATAGTAATGTATTGATGACTTAGGTGGATAGAAATATTCACTGGTGACTTAAAAATGTAGTTTAGATGCAAATAGGTCTGGTATGACAGAAAGCGCCTTGAAAATGGAGCCCTGGGATGCAGGGTAAAAGTAATGGTATGGGACAGTAACAAAAAGGGCACAGGATTACACTGGAGACCCCAGGACCATAAATGAACAAAACAAACACGCTCCATGTGAAGAACTACATTGCAAATTCAGGACGAGTAACAACAGAATAGCTGACCTTCCCATCTTGCATCAAATATCTTGACTATAGAGATATAGATATAATGTTCTTACACAGTGGGCACTTGCCAGCATAACCTTTCTCATTTACTGTGAGTCATCTTTATTTGCTTTATGCTCAGTAACTGATGTCTTAATGTGGATGCCTTATGTGGAGGGAGTAGTACCCTCCACAAATTTCCTGGCTTTAAAATCAAGCTGTAAGTGTCCAAGGCAACCATTGCCTTTTTTTGTAGCACACAAAATACATTTGTGTGAACTGTTTTCAAATACTAAAGTATTCACACCTATTTTATCTGTGCAATTCAAATATCTCAGCACAAGGGATGAAAAAGAAATTTGTTATCTATGCTAGTCTCTTTTGAGGACATAGCCTGCTGAAATAAAAATCACAAACAGAAATAATTATAGCACAGAAGAACACTGGTTTCAGAAACACATTATGGCATCCTTCTTTGTTGGAATCATGGAGAAGTGATGGATTTATGTTTGACAGAACAAATCAAAGTCTTTATTTACAGATGAATATTTGGCAATAAACCATTAAAGAAACCTGGGATCAACAGGTGGATAACTATTGTGGAGTGACAAACCTTTTGGAAGCCATTTATTATCCCCTATAAAAATCTTTAAATAGTATTTATGGCAGATCATGAGCTGACAGTAGATATTTTATGACAGAAAATGCTAGCAGCATTTCTGGATAATAGAAAAGTCCATAATGAAAAAAAAAAAAAAAAAAAAAAAAAGAAAGAAAATAATTACTGCATACTTTTCAAATACCAGATCTGATGAAGGTTGTATAACTAGAGTGCTGGCAGCTGAGCCTTTCCTCTTCATCTGCAAAGTGCTTTCCAGGACCATTTCAAATCCGCAAAGGCTCCAGCATGACCTGTTATGGCCAGATGTAACCTAGAAGGTTAGTGCTTTGCACAAAAAAAAAATCATAATTTTTTTTTCAAATAATGATTAGGTGGCAGAAATATAATTGGGACTTACCAAGAAATGGAGAAATTACAATATACACAAAATGAATCCCATAGGTTTAACTCCAAAGGCATATTGGACACAGCAAATTGCTAGGCTGGGAGGTGTGGCTTGGACTGTATGGTTAATGTTGTGTAATATTCTAAATGATAAAAACTGCTGAGCTCTGGATCTAAATCAGGCATACATTTTGTTATTGACTTGTAATTATTAAAAATATTTCTGGCTTTGTTTTTTTCTTTTTTCAGGGCAGACCATACTTTGAAATAAAATAAAACAGACATTAACATTACACCATTGTTCTAATGTCCTGAAATTTTCAGATTGTTTCTTAAATATTCCAGCTTTTTCCCTAGTCTTGGTTTAAAGAAATCCTATCTATTTCCTTTATTTACTTAGATTCATAGCACAATGAGAGAAAAGATGCATATTTCCCTTTTCATTATCAAACTAATTTTAAGGTGGGACAATTTCCACAAATTTTTTCTGCCTTTGCTTGACCTCTGTTGTCAGAGAGAGAAAACACTGTAAAAGTGTGACTTGTCACACTTTTCATAGCTATCAAGAGCTAAATTTGACATCACACTCTATTTCAGTTTCCTGATTGTGAAATATGAATAAGAACACTTACTATCTTTAAAGAATATGTTAAATATAAATCAGTAGTTTCTCACCTGATCAGATATTGTACCTGATAGCCCTGGGAACAGTCCTTGTGATTCCTTTCTTACTGATTAACCAGTGTAAAAATCTGTGGCAAGACTTAGCCTTTTGTCTTCTAGCTATTCCTTATTTGTAATGAGCTTTTATGTACCCTGTTGTCAGAAAGAGACATAAGTTACATCAGTTAGGGTGATATAAATCTATTGTTTAATAATTTTTAGTAACCTCTTATGGGTTAAAATTTCCCATATATGAATGTGTACCTATGTAATAGTCAGTCAGATATTATGCCAACCTCACTTTAATTACACTCTAAATGAATTTTACACTAGCACTGAGATGAGACACCTGAGTCTGTTACTCTCCTGATGTTATTTTTTTCAGGAATTAAAGTAAAAAGCAGAAAACCAGCCTAAGAACCTTTTTCTGTAACAATGGTAACAAGATGAACAAACAAACCAGCCCCAGACATGTTGGTTTCAGTCATAAAATCACGGGATGCAGAGAATCATAGAATATTCTGCACTAGAAGGGACCTTTAAAGATAATCTTATTCCAACCCCTACTCCCGTGGGGAAGAATTCTTTCCATGAGACCAGGTTGCTCAAAGTCCCCTCCAAACTGGGCTTAAATACTTCCAGGGACAAGGCACCTACTATCTCTCCGGGTGACCCTTCCCAGTATCCGATTACCCTCATGGTAATGAATTTTTTCCTAATATCTAATCTAAATTTACCCTCCTTTAGTCTAAAGCTGTTACATATTGTCTTGTCACTAGATGTCCTTTTAAAAGGTCTCTCCACAGCTTTCTCATAGGCCACCTTTAGGTACTGATTTGTACTTAGTGAAACCATGTTAGCTGTCCCAAAGCACCTCCTCATTTTCCATGTGTCTCCAGGACAGTTTCCTGGAGAATTTGCTCCATTATCTTGCTGGTCACAGAATTGAGACTGACTGGACTGTTGTTCCTCAGGTCTTCCTTTTTCCTCTTCTAAGAACAAGGGTTATGTTCCCCCTTTTCTGCCACAACTTCTCACACATGATGGTTAATGGCTTAGCTTCTTTGGAAGTTCATGGTTTGTCTGCTCTTTCTTGATAGCCCATCATTTAGAATTGCTGACCAGGTTTGTCCCTCCCTGATTATTGTTTGTTAACACTAATTGGCCAGGGTTTATGTGTCTCTGTGTTTTCCCTTCTTTTCCTTATCCTCCCAACTGAAAAAAATAAACACCTTCACAACCTATGTACCCTTTCCAATTTGTGTGATTCATCAGGTTTCCAGTCTTTACCATTTACATTACTGTATGTTAGTCAGGTTTCACTCTGTATGTCCTTGTTTTATGGTTCCTTTGACCAGGTACCATTAGAGGAGCAGGCACTCTCCTTATTCTTGTGATAAGTACTTTCATTCAGGGTGCAGATACCTTCATGTTGACCTGGTATAATTGCTGAGTGCCCACAAAAAGTATGTGTCACATTCTTCATTTCCCCCATCTCTGAGTTTTTGATTCTGTCATCTTTTGGCAACACTCTACTCTTAGTTCAGGGGTGATATGCTGCAGCAGCACTCTTGTTAAAGATAAGAAATCAGCTGAGACACAGACTGCTTGTTTATCACAGCATGAAAAGGGTCCTGGTTTATTCCTCTTTACAGCTCAGCCACCCTGACTCCAACTATTCACTGACTCTGGCAGCAGCAAGCTCCTACTGTAGGCTTCCCTTGCAGCCTCTGACTGCTGGTTATTTCCTGCTAAACTATGACTGCAGGCATTGGTTTGCAGACTCTGACTGCAGGCTTTTACCTGGCTAGACTATGGCTGCAGGTTCCAACAACAGGCTCTAGCTGCAGACCCAGACTGACCTCACAGCAGCAATTCTCTCTCCCCAGGATCCTCCTCCTTCTTCATAGTCCTCTCATTCCCTCTTCCTCAAAGTTCCTCCTCACCAGCTAACCCCCTCCCTTTTATCACACTTATCTTTATTGGATATAGCTGTGACTCATCAAGTGATGCTGTATTGGGTAATTAACACACCTGTTACTTATTACAGGCAAGGTCACCTGCATTCCCTTCTTCTGCATTGAAGAACTATTTCATTGTTCAGCTACACTTTATTCCACTAGAGCAGTCGGATAAGGAACAGATTTCTAATGATTTTCTTCTGATTTTCCAAACCTAACCAAAGCTGTCATCTGAGTTTTACATGGCAGAAAAAACAAATCATTATCTTGCTCCTACATTTTGTGGAAGACTACACTATTTTAACAGGTAAGAGAAGTCTTTGCTTGCTCTGCTAAATCACATCTATGGTAAAATATTTTAGAGGAAAAAAAAGAGAGCAAAAAATTCCATTACTTCTTTTGAGGTGCTAGACTTAAAAACTTTAATATATATATTTGTTTTTCCATTTCTCTCTTTAAATCTTAGTTTTTTGGTCTAAGGAAAAAAAAAAAAAAAAAAAAAAGCTACACTTAAAAACTAGTCAGTGATACTAGGAAATGTTACTTTGCTTGTCTAAGAAATTATATGTTAATTTAACCTTTAGTCAATGGTTTTCAAATAAACTGACTAAATGAAATTAGCTGTCAAATTATTTTCTGATATTTAATATATTCTCAGTTATGATTTTTTTTTTTTTCTGGTCCAGAGCTCCTGCCTATGAGTTATACCTATACAAACATTCAGAATTATTATAGAGTCAAAATATTACACAAATTTCCTGAAAACAGCTCCAGCTAAGGTGTGGGCCAACCAACTATGTCGTATTTAAAAGGTCACATATTCAATAGAGAAAACTCAAGTAATAACAGAGTTTGTTCACCACTCAAGTTCATAAAAGACACAGAATATTTGAGCCCTTTAGCAAGTATTTCAACTCTAAGACAAAATGATCTTAGGGCAGGTGTCCTACAGCAGGTCTCTTGCGTAAAAGCTCTTGACTCTTGCTTCTCTAAAAAATTGTTTAGAACACTTAAACCCATATGTGTTGAGAAATCCCATAGTAAGTTTTAGGATGACTTTAAGGTATGAATTCAATTACAAAAACATATTTTGTTTCATATTTTCTGTCTATTCTGCTTGTTTGTGTTTCAACTACAAAAGTCTAATACTGTCAGCAGCCAGTGGTGAACATAGTATCTAATTCCTTACAGTTCTGTATCAATAATTTTTAGTTTAGCTTTGGTTTGGCATTTTAGATTTCTGGGATAGGAGAGCACTGCAACCTTAGTTGTCTATTGAAAAAGAATGGTTCTACCTGCTAAAAATATTTATGAAGGAAAAAATTACTTCAGAGATTCAGCCTATGTTTAATATTTGGGATTTGGATTCCATCAAGCATGTTTCTTGGAGAAATGCCATTCAGGATTTAATTTGCTTTAAAGACTAAAGGCGTAGGGCCAAACTATTTACTGAGGGCCAATTCATGCACATCCAGGCCTCCTAAATATCCATTCAATTGCATTACTCTCCCACTTCCTGGAATAGTTTAATCTTTTTTTGTAAGAGAAATTATGAAAGAGGTGCTGTGGCACAAAGAAGCACAAATGAGGGCCAGGATGAACAAGGTTTTGATACAGGGATAGGAAGAAAACCACATTTAAACAACACAATCCAGGCAGTTGCCAAGAAGAACTGGAACAGATTCAGTCAATGTCAAAAAGAACAGAATTCAGAATGCACTTATAATTTAAATTTATATACCTAACATTTAGCATGCAATTTAGAACTCTAGCGTGTCCTAAAGAGCACCAAGTACCTGCAGCGTCCCTTTAAGTATAAACAGAAGCATCCCAAATATATGAGTATTTCAAGACAGGAAACTGCCCTAATACAATATAAGTAAAACAAAAATGGAAGCAATCCAACTGACATTTCCTTCAGAATGTTACCTTCTCATATTTTTTCCTACCTATTGGCAGGCTAAGGAAGGAGTTCTAAATCTAGGCAAACAATGGCTATTGAGATAGATGGGTACCTAAGGGCAGGGAAGCAAACCATGCATATGTAAAGCATAAAGAAAACAAACATCCTATCTCTCCATGGTTAGAAGTTCCTGCCCCAGAAATAGGACCTGCTGTTAAACAATGGGAATTTTTAACAACACAAGCTACAACATCTTGTTTTCTTTCATAAGGCTCAGCTTGTTTTCTTTATATCCTATATTGCAGAGAAACACTAAATCTGGAATATTTTCCTAGCATCTCTTTACATAAGCCCTTAATTATATGTAAAATACATGGACACTCATTGACTACAGCAGCCATATTCACAAATTTATGAATATTTAGTGCTCATTAGTATATCCTCCATCCCTCTGGAGATCGGTTCCAAATACTGCTTTCAAACTGTCCCTCCCAGATAAATTAATCCCATCCCAAGATGTTTTTAGCTTCCAGCTTTCTATGATTTTATTATGTCTCCTTTTGTTAGGAAAGGGTAATTAGTTAATTTTTCAAGCTTTCCTAATTAAGAACATAAAATCTGAAACATTATTGTCTTAGAAAATGGCCCTTATGGCCATTTCCACAATGATTGGTGGCCATTTCCACAATGATTGTTGGGTGTCTAACTTCTGTTTAGGAGACTTAGCTCCTTCTGAAATCAGGAACTATTTAAGAAAAAGCTGTCATCCACATTTCAAACTAAAAGGATCAAGAAAACATTTAAGTGCTCAACTCATAAACTGTAATTGACTTCTCAGGTTAGCGCTCAGGAAAGTTTATTTTCTCCAGAAAAGGACATGGTTTCTTTGTGAACGACATCTGGAGAAACCAATTTCACTATATAAGTTCAATTTCATAGGGTTTAGAGGGGAAAATACTATTTTTTTAGCTAACCATTATGTGCCTATAACAGATGAATAATGGAGGTAAATTCTTTTATTATTTCCTTATGGATGTGAATCTGTTCACTTAAGAATGACCTTCATTTACTACTTTGGAAGAGAAAACAGATGGAATCATTAGAGTAAGTCATATTCAGATATACATATGAGTGGATAGACAGAAAATTGAATGAAATGTAAGATGGGAGAAAGCAAAATGATGGGTATAAATTGTTAGATATTACAAGGTTTGGAAGGCTAGGAATCAGAAAAAGCTGTGATTAAAAGAAATCAAAAGAAATTTTCTTACATATGTAAGAAGATAGGAAGGAGGAAAATATAAAAGCCTGGGTTCAAAGTTTTTCTTCATACTAATTTTTAGGTTTTGTGTCATCGAACTTGGAGGTTTTCACCTCTTAAAAACCACAAAAGTATCATCTCAGATGACATTGCCCTTCTAAGTATCTGCATACTTTATTCTTGCTTACTGGAAATTTTAATAAATAATATTCAGTAACATCTGATTACTGACTGAACTCATTAAAATATTCATAAATGACATGTAAAGAGACTTTTAATTCTTGCGTCAGAGCAGGTTTTCTCCTTTGTGTTACTATCAAAATTCTTTCTTATTGAAACAAGTGTCCAAAGGTAATGTACTAAATTGCAGACTTTTTTGCTTTGCTAGATTTGTAATTGTATTCACCCTTTAGAAAATTGAATTGTCTGTGGTGTTCCACCACATATATTAACTTAATCAGTGATATGCTTCTATAATGCTGTGTTCATATTGAAAAAACATGAACCTTGTGCTAATTAGCTATATGAAAAATCCAGTGAGATGTGAGGTGTTAGACTTAATGGTACCTCAGATAACACATTTTAATCAAAACTGTGAAGTTAATACATAATGCTAATGATACCACAGAAATTAATTCAAACAGATATATTGTAACATACCACTAGGCTTAAATGCATTTCTCTTTAGAGGTTTCTAATCTACTGCCTAATTATCTAATTAGTAACAAGTATTTCTAATTTTTTAAACTTTTAATGAGAAATCTTGGCAGGCTGAATACTGTTTGCTTTTTTAGCAGGAAATATATTAAACATAATTGCTACCTATGAACAGTAATGTATCTATATCAACTTATACCATGATATGTCAGGACAATATGTTAAAGCCTATACTTGGCAGTAAAAGGCAATGAATCCATAACTTTTCTGTGTGGTCTAAAATTTCACTTAGCAGAGTGTGCTAAGGAATAGGTGCAGGCAGCCTCAGGATCTTTCTGGGCATATTTTGATGCCATGCTAGCATTGAATAAAAATGTTTATGCCCTTGTCTATCCCTACTGATCATGAGCATCAAGGTTTGAGAAGATAAAATAAAGCAACTTTAGCTTATGGATTTTGTGCTTCCTACTCCAGTGAATCATGGACTCTGAGTCATGTGTGGTAATGACAAGAGAATCATTACACATTAATCTGGACCCATTTTTAAAATCTTTATCCACATACATGGTGTCCTATCCTTTGAAATAAATGGAACTGTTAATGTTCTTTTCAGTAAGAAAGAGCCTTGTGACATAGGGAAGAAAATTATTAAGCAAGCTTTTGAAGAAAATAAATTACTGTTACATATGTGATTTTCTTGTATATCTTACTACTGTAGAAGTACAGTAGACAATTTGCATCAGGAAACAGAATCATTTTGGAAAAAAGGTCTCTTTTGGTTTCTTGGGAACTTCAGGATAAAATTCTGCTACTCTAAGGAAGACAGAATTCACAGCAAGACACACAAATTTATTATCACCACACACCTAGCCTAAGAATCATTAACATTTTAGAATAGCTTTTTTGTTTACCAAACCTTGGTACAGACTACTTCTCTTTTAAGACTGGATTCCTGAAAAAAAAAAAAAAAAAAAACAACCTTATCCTTTCTCCTAGACTGTTATTTCTGCCCACTCTTTCAAACTTGATAACTCTACACTGTGTACGAAGAGTTCACTGGTCTCCTCCCTGCACTAAGCGTGATTTCAGTGTGACTGCTCACGCATCTGAAGAGTCAGAGTTCTCTTCAGTAATGAAGTATGCATCTGTCTGTCAATGCCCAGCTCAAAATGAGCTTCTAGAGTTTCTTCTTTGAAGATTTTCCTCATCTTACTTACTTACACGAAAACGAATTGAATTCTCTATTTCCACAACTAAGCTGAATGAAACAGTGGGAAGAAGGCATAGTTCATAAGGAAGGATAGTTAAAAAGTCTAATTTTTGTAAAGGATTTTTTTTGCCAAAATAATTCTTACAAACTTTACACAGACTATGTACATACACTTTTTTATGTTGCCATTCTTGCATCAAAATTTTCTTATATACAAAAAGGAGCAAACCAGATAGACAAAGCAATAAATTCACTACTAGTGGAATTCATATTTTTCAGTCTTATGGTCCCAATAACCTAGTTAATACAGAAAAGTCTTAATAAGAATGTATTTGCAGCCATTAAACAGTAAATACCTCCCCAGTAATTGACCCCTTTCTCTGGTAAAAAAATCCAAATTTTTCTATTTTGGTAAACCAAAGCCTTTTAAAATATGTTCATATTGTCTGTCTGCAATAAAAAAGGAAGGACTCAAAAAAGTTAAAAAGTCATCAAAGTAAATGTTTGGTTAAACTTCAGATATACTGTATATCTGGCAGCTAAATTCCCCCACTTATAACTGATATGCTAAGTATAAAACTACAGATGGCCCTACTATGGAAACTAAAGGAAATATTTATATTTTTACTGATATTATTTTGTCAAGCTTGAATGATGTTTACATCATTCATATACTGCAAACTCTTTGGCTCAGCTCCCTGTTTGATTGTGGAATTATTTTGCCTTTCATCCTAATTATTTTCTAAGAAAATCATGTTGTCATTTCTGGATATGATAAAGAGGTCAGAGCAAAAGTCCCTCACTGGGATCTCACTTCTCTTGGATTTCAGAGATTTTTATTGTGGTGTCTTGCACAAATAAATTTGGAAGAAAATCACAAAGGCAATAATCCTAATCAGACAGCACTCTTTCAGAACATGCATTGCTCTTGCTTCTTGATCAACACAGGGGTGCTGAACTCTGGTGTTTTGTTTTGGTTTTATTTAGATCCCTTTCTAGTGGGTGAATTAGAGAGAACAGATAATGACATAAATAAGGTAGATTAGAAGGAAAGCATATTTTTAAATGCACTTAATAAATGACTCATAAAAATGCTAAACCACAGATGTCAAATTACTCTGACTGTACAATCTCAGATACTTTCTGGCAAAATTTTCCACCCAGTCAGTGCTCTATATTCTACAGTAATGTGAGTAGTGCTGCTGAAAACAAATTAAATACATCCTAAGTTTTCTTCTTTTTCATTGGAAAAGACCATTAGAAGATCTGAAGCCAGTTAAATCCAAAACAAATTCTTTTAAAACAAGGAAAATATAGCTCAGATGAGTTGCTTGTCAGACTAAGAGTTTTCATTGCTTTAAATATTATTTGAAAAATTTTCTCATTTTGGGTTTAAAATGGGTGCCCTTGACAGCACATTTTAAAATATGTATATTTTAATATAATATTTTAAATATATAAATTATATATTAAAATACTATAAATAAAATATAATATTTTGAATATTTCGATTTTTGGCTGATGTAAGCCAAGTCAATGGGATTATGCCAGTTAAAAGCATGAGAGAAATTGGTCAGGAAGACTTCACTTGTCTTTTAACCTTTGATTTGGGGTCTGTGACACTTTTAGTCACAGTGACATACAAGTAAAGGCAGTGAAAACAGCACATATTGTTCTTCATCAGGGCTGTGGAACTTCATTAATAATGCCAGCAACATTATTTTCAGGGTCAAGTTATGTTTCAGTTTTCTAATCTCCAAGACCAAACTACTGTAAAAATATATGAAAACCCCATCTTGCTGGTTCATGAAAACTCAGAAGCTTCTAGTTTTTCGAAAAGTCATCTTTTTTGCTGAGGCTCTCCATTTCTCTCTTGCATTAAATACAACTCTTCATCCTCATCCCCAAGTGCTGCAGATCTATCTGCCTTTTTGACAGAACAATCTTCTGAAACTAAGACATTCTGAAATTTCAGAGTTTGGCTTCCCTGGGCATTTTCTTATGCTTCAGTTATCTGAGGCTTGGTGATGTATTTTATAATGTAGATCCCAAACTCCAAGCTCCTTGTAATTTTCTTAGAAAGAAAAAGGAATGTAAAACAGTAATTTATTTAAGTATACCCTTATTAAGAAAGAAAAGGAAAAAAAAATTCTTTAGTTCAAAAAATAGACTTTAATTTATTTTTCTAAAGAATGTTGCCAATAAAACCAGTAAATTAAGATTTCAGTACCGTATCAAAAATTAAAATCATAGCATCATAGAATCATTAGGGCTGGAAAATGCCTCTGAGATCATTGAGTTCAATCATTTACTCAGCATCACAATCTTCCCCATTAAACCGTGTATCCATGTGCTGCATCACCAAGCCTTTTGAACATTTCCAGGGATGGTGATTGTGGAACCACCAACCGTGGGCCTCAGCCATTAATCCAGCTCGTCCAGATCCCTCTGTAGAACCTTCCTACTCTCCAGAAGATCCTGTCAAACTTTATGTCACCTTTAAACACTGAGTGTGCACTCAGTTCCCTCATCCAGATAGAACGAAGATAGAACCAACAAAGATATTAAATAAAACAGGCCCACAAACTTTGTCCTGCAAAACACCACATAACTCCATTCACAGAATCATTAAATTAAATTATAAGATTTTTATAATTAAGGAAATCCTAGGAATGTTTTTGTAAAATACTCATTAAAAATCTAAAGGTCTTAAAAATAAAAAAAAAATTATCAAAATAATAATTAAAAAACCCGAACTATTTTTTTTTTGCTTTGGTTTGATGAAAGATTTGCATTTTCCAAAGGATATTACTAAAAAAAAAAAAAAAATACAGGACAGTAAACCTTTCTAGTTCAGTAAGCAGTCTTACACTTTATTGAGTTCTCTGACGTAAGCCTACCTTTAATTTCCATGTATGTTTTTCAATTATGAGAGTGACTTAGCATTCCTGGATTGGTTTAACAGCTTGCCACTCAATTATTTTCAGTCTAATTTAATTTAATTTTGCTGACCTATACATTTGCTTTAAACACTTTATTTGGTGTGTGAAACTGAGAAATAAAACATCATAGTAAGTCTTAGACTTGGCAGACTTAACTTTGTGACCATCTAACATCTCTCATTTACCAATTTGTTAAATGGAGACATAAAATCAAAGTTTACCTAATTAAGGACTGTATTGGGCTTGCAGGCATTGATAGCGGTGGGGCTACAGTGGTGGCTTTTGTGAGAAGATGCCAGAAGCTTCCTTCATGTCTGGCAGAGCCAATGCCAGCTCCAGGACAGACCTGCTGCTGTACAAGGCCGAGCCCATCAGAGATAATACCTAAAGTAATTGTGTCCAGAGAAGACAGAAATGATAATATGTGAAGTGAAAACTCTGCAGACACCAAGGTCAGTGCAGAAGGAGCGGCAGGAGGTGTTCCAGTTGCCAGAGCTGAGATTCCCCTGCAGCCCATGGTGCAGACCATGGTGACGCAGCTGTGCCACTGCAGCCCATGGAGGATCACAGGGATGCAGAGATCCACCTGTAGACAGTGGAGGAGACCTGTGCCAGAGCAGGTGGATGCCTAAAAGAAGACTCTGAACCTGTGGGAAGCCCATGCTGTAGCAGGCTGCTGGAAGGGACCTGAGGACCTGTAGAGAGAGAAGCCCATCTTAGAGAAGGTTTCCTGGTGAGACTTGTGACCCTGTGGGGGACCCACAACTGATCAGGCTTTCTTTGAAGGACTGTACCCCTTGGAAAGGGACCCACATTGGAGCAGTTCATGAAGAGCTGTAGCCTGTGGGAAGGATCCAATGCTGGACCAGGGCAAGAAATCCTCTCCCTGAGGAGCAGCCAAAATAACATGTGATGAACTGAGTATAACCACCATTTTCCCATCCCCCTGTACCACTGGCGGGGGAGGAGATAGATGCTGGGAAGGAGGGAGGGGTTCAGGGGAGGTGTATTAAGATTTATTTCACTTCTCGTTATCCTGCTCTGATTTTGACTGAAAATAAATTCAGTTGATATCCCTAAGTCAAGTCTGTTTGCCCTGTAATAGTAATTGATGAGTGATCTCTCCATCTCAACTCATAAGCCTTTACATCTATTTTTTCCTCCCTGTCCAGTTGTGGATAGTTGTGATAGACAGCCTTGGGTGCATACCTGGCATCCAGCCAGTGTCAACCTACCAGAGACAGTTTCATAAATTATCTGTATAAGTGTTTGTGAAGCCATTGGACTATAGGATGATGAATGATGTGTAAATAAGACACAAGTCCTTTTATAAATTAAACACGGGTTGAAAAGTACAAAATAAATAAAGGTTATGGTTAGTAATTCAGGGTGGTTTTCAGCAGTGTTCTGTATGCTCTTTCAATCAAAAAATCACAGTAAGAGATTTACAACAATGTATTAATTCAAAAGCTGCTTTGGCTAATCTCACAGCTCCATTTATTTTTCTTCCTACTACACTCAGAATGACTCTGAGTGGCCGGTTTTCCTTCCTAGTCATCAAAATCTCTAATTTCCCAAGTACTTTATTCATAACCTTTCAAGCATGTCCACTCTTTTCTGTTCCAAGTAGTGTCTTAGTTTTGCTGCCAAACTAAGCTGCCTTTCAACCCCCCAACCCTCTGAAAGCCATCCTCAATTACATAGCACAAGTCTGCCACCCCATTTTCATATTTTCATTTGCCCTGAAGTTTCTCTGTTCATGAACCTCATCTTTCTTGCCCTCCTAATCCTGTAAATAACATAGTCCACTCCCCCACCTTCTACATAATTTAAAAATGTGTCATGGTCCTACAACTTCTGCTGTGGCTCTCCCACTGATCATGGAAACTTGCTTTTCTTCCTCATCTTCCTTACTCCCTACTTGGCCAGGAACATAGATTTGGCTGCTGTGGGAGGGATTTACCCAAACAAGAAACTTGCCAAAATCTACTTGGATGCAAGCAACAACACAGAAACTGAGATCCAAGAATAAAAAGGGCAAAATACATATATGATAGACTTGCCCAAGAAACTGTGTTAGTTGTTATTTTTTTTTTTAACTTACATGACTTGGAGAAGGGAACAAACTTGTAATTTTTCCAGTTGGACAAATCTGAAGCTGATGGTACAGACTTGGAGAAGGATTTGAAAATGTTATATGAGTAAAGTCTGCGGATGGATCAGCAGATGAAATTCAGTGTTGGTAAGTGCAAGGTAATATGCCTGAGGGAAAATATGACAGAAAGTTAGCTGCTACTTCTTGTGGTAGTGATCCTGAAGCTACTGTTGACAGCTCTCTGAAAATTTCAACTCAGTGTTCAGCATCAGAAAAATGAACAATATATTAAATAATTATATATACTATACATAATTAAGAATTATGATAATATTATATATACTATTACATATTAAATAATGTATGGTTTGCAAGCAGTTTCAATGCTATGTGCAGTTCTTTTGACCTGTAATTTCATCATTAAAAAGACTTTAAAAGAAACAGAAGAGATTTTCTATCAAAACTATTTCCTACTTTGGGGCATGGGGAGGTTAGCATTTCAATTTATGAAATAAGCTAGATCCCGGGCACTTCAGTAGAGAGGGTTAAAATCATTAATTAATGGAGCAAGTGGATAGCGATTATTTCTCATTATCCAAAAATAACTAATACCTAATGAAATTATCCACTAACTGATAAACTGATTTAAGCACAAACATAGAAGTACTTTCATGTATGATAATTTATAATAGGAATATAGCTTGGTTACACATTTAGCTTGGCAGTATTTAGTCATAAGCTGACTTTGGAATGATAACCCATGGAAGATTTATATATTATATGTCCTATTTCCTATATAATTAAACTAAACATCTGCCACTGAGTAGTGTCAGAAGAATTGGAAGAACTTAAAAATGCTCCAGGGTCTTGCAAATACTGCTGCTGCTCTCCCACTGATCACGAAAAAGATACATTAGCTAAAAAAAAAAATCCCCAAACCCCAAAACCCCCACAGCCCACTTCTCTCCCCTCCCTGCCTCAAGATTACTTCTTTATTTCTTCCCATTTAGTGTTCATTGCTTGGCATAATCGCACTTGACAGATCCAATGTAAGAAATATCATAAATTAGACCTGTAGACCTAAGGAAATTAAGTTAATAACTTGATGTGTATTTTTTACAGAGATTCTCAGGTGTATCGATATTAAGCAGATCCTTTTTTTCCTGCATTTTGTTGCTTACTATGCACTTGGTTTTGCTACTAGCCCCAACTGGAGCCAGGTTCCTAGACCATTTATATTTTCCAGGATCAGACTGTGAAATGAAATCTATTTCAAAGAAAGAAGTATAATCATGCAAACCTTTGATGCTTGCCACAGCTCCCCCTGCCAAAAGAAGAGAGAAATTCCATCAGCAAAGAGAAGTTCTATCAAAAAAGGAAAAAAAAATCCTTACCGGTCTGTAACTAGACCATTAACTGCAAATCTCCTGGAAAGTAACAAAATATTATCTGTTTTTATTTTTTTTATTTTTTTTAATTAAAGAAATATTAAGAAGCATTCCTGAAAAAAATACATTTTTGACATTACACACACCATTTTTCTAAAATTACAATGCAGTTTACTTTTGAAACCATAAAATTATATTTTGAGTGGTGAAGATCATATGTAAGTAAGAAGCTGATATGAAACGTCAAAGAAATAACTCTGTGTTATGATGCACAAAATGGCCAGAACAAAGTAGTAAATATCAATTGACAAATCAGAGACAGAGACCATGGCTTTGCATCAGGTTTTGAAAATGTTTGGTTTCATAAGCAAAGTCCTGTTTCTATTATAATGGGTGTCTTTCCAATTACATCAACAGACAGACCTGAATTAAGCCTCAGGTCTGAAGGTTTTTAAGTATGTCATAAGTCAGAGGTGGAATACATTTGTGGTTTCTGTGACTTAGTTTCACATTTAACCTTTCAGTGTTTCTCTATAGGAGACTATGATGAGATATTGAGAGGTCTAAACACATATAAATATATTACAGATACAAATAAGTGTGAGGAATAATCCAGGTAGGAATCAGTAAGAATGCTGTATTATCATTATGTCAAATGAATGTATATTTTTCACAGCTATTTATCACAACATTTTTTGTAAAACTGCTAGAATTTCTGTATCAAAAAATTGGCATTCTATGAAGGAAAGATCACTGCAAACATAAACATACCCTCTAACTTTATATGTTGAAATAAAAAGGGCTTCCTAGGCAACCTTTCTTTTGTTAGATGAAAATTAACTTTTTTAATGTATTTTCCAACTCCTATATCTAAAAGGTCAAATTAAGATGAAACCTGCATTTTGCTAACTGATTTAAGCAGGTCTTTGAATGAAATAAAATTGGTAAGTTTCAGAGAGAAGTAGTTTATGCCATGTGGCTGCTAAGAAAGCAGTGGGGATTTAGAGATTCAGAGGAAGAAGAGAAGGATGCTGTAGTGAAGTGAGGTTTTGTGAGCTATATAATCTACTTAAAAGTTTGATTAGATACTCTGTTGTATCTGGACAGTAGACAGGCTGCCTCATAGACAAGAAGGAAAGCAATGTGTCCTTAAACTTTCATGTGACAGCACTCCCATTGTTGTCTCTTTTTATTAATGACATGGAGGCAACCACGATAAGCTTAAATGGGCAGAGCACTGATTGGTTTAAGTGAACTTCCTATCTATAAAGCCCTGATAGTCTCCCTGTCTGCTGGATTTCTATAGCAACAACTGAAGGGCAGCAGCACGTTGATGAAAAAGGTAGCAAAACCCTCTCCTGCAGGTATAATTTGTTCTTATCTTAACTCTAGTTCTCGTTCAAAGATCAGTCTTTCTCTATTGGAGGATGTCAAACTGTGTTTGCTTCAGAGAGGTGAAAATATTTAAGAGTAAAGCAGTCATGCCTACTGTCCTGACATAACATACACTCCAGAACACACATACAGATAAATGAATATCTAAATTCAATGCATGCATTTTGTAAATACATCTTGTATCTTGTTACTTATTTATTGTAATGTCCTCAGATATTGGGCATTACCTATACCTATAGCGTTAACTTATTACCTTTTACCTTACCTGTAACTGAGGTAAATTCAAAGGATGATATTAAATGATTTTTCTCAAATTATTATCTGGATTTTCTGTAAAAAGTACTTGAGATTATGTTATGAAAGTATTTTAGAATAATGTGATTCTAATGTAACATCTCTAAGAAAGTTATAAAACAGAGAAAGTTATTTAAAAGAATCTTTAAAATGTGAAACAATTTTAGTAATTTATATATTAATGAATTTCTCTGTATTAACATAGTAATCTCTACACAGTCTCAGATTGTTTTTTAATTATGCATACAACTACTGATTTTTTTCCATTTCACACTGTAGACACAATTGCATTCTGCAAGTTGCATTCAGTGATTATTTGCCATTAACATTGAAGATTATAAGTATGCCATGCTTTATACTTACTTCACATTATTTCTCTGTGAACGATGTATTACAAAATATTTAAAAATATTTGTTTATTTTATAACATAAAATAAATTTATGTTATTTTCTCTGTAAATAACATACACAGAAGTTCAAAGTCACAGGCTAAACATAATTTTATCATAGCCTTGCATGTGCAGTAACAATAGCTATATACCACACATTCATGTCCTCAACATCCTAACAACTGATGCTGAAACATTTTGATACAAACGAGAAGGTGCTATAATTATTTGGCGTCCCAACAATTTCTATTTTTCCTTCCTATCTTATTACAACACTTTCATTTCTTCCCTCTAAAGTGTATTTTATTCACAAGAGCACACAAGATGATTGCATCATTTATACCATAATGTGTTCGTGTTATCATCTGATTCAAACAGATTTTTACTTTCTGTATTCATGTCAGGCAGTGACTGTGAACTGACTGTGAAATCCTCGAAATAATGACCTGAATCCGACATAACTTTAAGCGGTTCTTGTAGTTTTTAACATAAAGTCTTATGAGTTTCCACTAAATTGCTTAAGAAACACAGGAATAGTAAAACATGTTTTACTCCTGCATAGAATCCTATATTCATCAAGCTTCTGTTAATCAGAAGCAAGTTTTCTTGATTACACTTAGGGATAGAACATCAAAAATCAAGAGAGATGCAGTTGGAGAAGAGCTTTTAAGTTTTTTTATTACATTTTATTGTAGATGGGTTTTATCCATTATATCCACTGCATATTTATTTCACTGCTGCGGACTTTTAATTCTCCCTTCTCTCCAAATACCTGAAAAAAACTGCTAGATAATTTATTGCTTACTGCTGGGCACCACAAATTTTAGACTTGTGGTCCCAAGTAAATTAGGTAAACAGTATGATAACCCAAAAGCAAAATATATTTCAAGGGAGAAAACTGAATTGCTTCTTTAATTAATTATCATTAGTTTTTATGAGGATAAGGTCTAATTACTTTGACCTCTGCTTTATATTTCAGAGATGGTAAAGAAGGCTCCTAATAAGAAGGCTCCTAATTACAGCACATTTTTTCTTCTTCAGCATATCTGTATTCTGCTGCATGAATTCATTGAAAGAAGATGCAATTCACTTCAGACATTATAAAATATTTCCTTTCATTTCAGCAGACATTCATAGCTATGGAAATTACAGACCAGAGAAGACAGAAAAGGCATGATCAAAACATATCCTAAGCCCTGAGGTCTTCAGTGCCTGGAAAGCAACATAAACTCCTGTCTAGTCATGCTAAAAAATATCAGCATAGAATTCCAGATCAGCTCTGTGCCTCAGAAAAGATATGATCTAATGACTTTTATGGAACACTTTTCAATATTCATGTTAGGAGCAGCAAAGCTATTTGCAGCACCATGGACACTTAAACACATAAAGAAAAATGGCACAAGGAGATAAAGCTGAAATAATACTATTCAAAGTCATCAAAGAATCATTATAAGAAGAAAGGACAAACAGTTCAAATAGATAACTATGAGGCATAGCAATGCACTATTCTGGCTGAATATTTGACCAGAGTGATTAGAAAAAGTGTGCCAGGGACAGGAGAGGTAATCTGGAGAAATCTCTGCAGTAGAAAACATTCCCGTTTGTGGTGAGTTGATGTTGGCTGGATACCGAGTGTCCACCAAGCCACTCTATCTCTTCTCCCCTCGACTGGATAGGGGGGAGAAAATAGGATGAAAGGCTTGGGATGAAGACAGGGAGAGAGAACTCAGCAAGTACCACCACAGGCAAAACAGACTCCACGTGGAGAAATTAATCTAATTTATTGCCAATCAGAAGTCAAGTAGGATAATGAGAAATAAATCCAAGTCTTAATCCACCTTCTTTGTACCCATCCCTTATTCTTGCCTCTGTCTGCTTTCCCATTTCCATCTCTCTAGGTCACATTTACTATTAAATAAAAGACATACTATTGGCTTAGGCATATGATCTCATTTGCACCCTAATTGCAGTAGAGGCCTCTCTTATAATTGAATCATAACAGTTTGTCATATCCACAAAGTCAGAGGACAGAATCAAGTGGTGCTTTTGAGTCAGTAGCTATTGAACCAGTATTGCTTGTATGAAAAACATAATTAAAGTGTTAATTACAATTCTAAAGGAACAAAAATATATTAATCATGACACAGCAGAAATTGACATGCTGTAAGTCCCTAAATAGAAGCATCATTTTTACAGCTTTCCTCAACAATGTGATACAGAAAGCAAAAGATGAATTACATAAAATACAGAATTAACAATCCTCGTCTTGAAGAAAATAGGAGTCATAAAACATATTGGAAATGATGAAATACAGTAAACTGAAATAACATAAGATTGAAACAGAAAAAATTTCCTCTATTTTCTTTGCAGACAAGTAGAATTTGTGCAAATTAATTCCTTGTGTTTTCCTGGGTTTAGAAGGCTACATAGAACAAGATAAGGGTATGGTTAACTTATAAAAAAGCAGAGAAACTAGAAGGAAAATGTCCAGCTGTGCATTGTGAGGTCATCATAGCAACACAAATCCCCAGACCAGCATGTTGATATCTGATTACATGTATCTGGTGTGTCTTTCCTCTTCAGGATGAGAAATTGTGAAGGACAGCTGCAGTGAGGCTGAGCATTATCTTAAAATTCCAGTCATTTAAAGAAAAATCTTAAAGAGAATTCTCAAATTGTAAAGAAAATAGTTAATGATCATCATAGAATAAATGGCACACATAGGAAACTGGGAAGGCATGTATTTGGAGAAGTCAGAAAGGCAATGAGGAAGAAGTTATGGAATTTTTTATCCTATAGGGAGTTTAGATCATGTTATTTAAAGGATCTAAACTGTTTTAGCGTGGGGCAGTTGCTGTGGAGTTTATTCCACATTCCAAGTAACTTTGGAAGTCAACAAAACAATGTAAAGGATTATTTAAAAAGAAAGTTGATATTCTAGCTGATCACATCTCAAGGGTAAAGCAAAGTTTTGTCTGTGTTTGGCTATGACCAATGGCAACAGGATCATGGGAACTTCCATTGTGTCTCAAAGTCATATTAAAGCAGAGTTAGTTTCATTTTAGGGAGTGGTTACAGTCTTTTCTGAGGGACTAATAAACTGGTTCACATCATTTTAGAGTCTGCATATAACGGGGTGGATGATATTTCTTTCACATGATGAAACAAGCTGACCAGGTGTGTGCTCCAGGATGAAGAGAAGTGGAAGCAGGTGCAATGGGAGGATAAAGGTGATGGACCCAAAGGAATTTCAAGCCTGTTGAAATATGGGGAACAATGATAATCCTTTCATAATAAAAAAGAAAGAATTAAAGTGGATTTGTAACAGCAAGATACCTAGTGGACACAGTATTTATTGTCATTCAAATTAATTCTTGCATTGTGTTCTTTCAATTCACAAAAAAATGCAGGTTAGGTTAGTGGTGAAATCTGAGTTCAGAGAAATCTTAGTCCCACTTTCTCAGGGGACATCCAACATGTATCTGTGTATATTTTGGAGAATAAGGAAAACTGAGCACTTTTTGGCATCTAGCCAACCTCTGCTGGGTTGTTAAATGCATTACAGATGAGCTTGGAACACAAGCAGCAGAACCCTGAGCATTCAGAGTAAAGCAAAAGGAGAAAGGTTCAGCTGTGCTCTCATGTGGGCCTGTGGTGCCCACATGATGGGTGGGAAGAGAAAAAAAGTCCTCTTATTCATAACTTCTGCATAATGCCTTGAATTGAAGAGTGCAAGGAAGTGAGTGTAGAACATTTTACCTCTGAGAAAGAAATCAATGAGCAATTTCATAAATGTTTTTCATGTGGTGTGTCTGCCTCCTGAGGTTGTCACAGAACACCTTAAAAAAAAAAAATAGATCTCAGTGAACTTGAAAACCATCCTGTAAATCTCCTATTTTTAAGCAATTCAGAAAAAAAATGTCAAGGCACCATTACTGTAACAATTTCTCACGGATGAGTTTGTGTTTGGAATAGAAAAAAGAAGTCCATGTAATATTGCTGAAATAAGTTAGTCCTTCAAAATCATAAAATTGTTTTAAACATCAGAAAATGAATGTTTCTCTCCAGGTTTAGGTATAGCAGTTAATATACATTAACTGCTATAACATATTAATTTGTTGATGAAGCGTTGTTCTGCAACTGTTGGCCCATCCTGCCTTCTTCTTTTTCTTACATGATCTGTTCTCCAAATTACAGAAGTATATTTTCCCCTTGCTATGAAACAAATGAAAAGTAAGGATATAAGAAGAAGATAGAGCAGATTGCAGTCATCAGGCACAGGGCTTGCTCAGACAAGTGTACTGACCAGCCACAATTTACAAACAGACAGTTTTATACCCCTTTCCATTTGCTCCTCCTTTGCTTCCTTCTGTTCCCTCTTCCCATGCATATTGCCTCATTAGTTGAGACAGTCTAAACAACAACCTGAACCCTCAGGTTCTCATCCTTACCATTTTCAGAGTCATGGTTTGCTTGCAGTTCTGTGATCACGAGATCAATTCACACACTTAAATTTGTGTATCTGACAAATGTTTCCTGTCTGTCTCTATTATGTTTTTCTGTCAGATCTAAGCCTCCAAATGTTTTATCGTTTCTCCCTTTTCCTTGGTGTCCGTTTTGAGAAGGTTGATTAGAAAATCTTACCAAAATAAACATTTCTATATTGAACATACACTTATCAATTAATTTGACTGGCTAGGTTTGGTTTTCCCTCACACATCATTTGCTAGTCAGGACTGTGTCTCTGTATATTCTTGTGCATGGTTATCCTCCTTTCTCACTATCCATTTTAGCACTAAAAATATCCTTTACCAGACACTCTTATAAGAGCAGAGGCTTTCTTCTTCTTCTTACCCATCCATAGTCCCACATAATTTGTGGCCCTGCCTTTAGCCACATCTCTTCATTTCCCTCCTGGCAGTTCCCTTGTGATCCAAAGCTGGGTCTTCTAAATAATCCTTGGTATTCTATATATTTGCTAGTCCTGGTCAGTAATTTCTATTATGACAAAACAGTCCATTTTGGTTCAACCCCAACTGGAAACCAAGCACCAAGCAACCACTTACTCATTACCCCCAAGCAGGATGGGGAGAGAATAATAATATAAGTGAGAAAACTCCTGAGTTGAGATAGAGACAGTTTAATAGGTAAAGCAAAGACCAAAGCAAAGACTAGCAAACCAAACAATTCATTTGCTCATTCTCATCATCAGACAGTTGTTCAGCCATCTCCAGGAAAGTGGGGCGCTGTCACACATAAAGGTTATTTGGGAAGGTAAAAACCATAACTCGAAACATTCCTCCTTTTCTCCTTCTTTTCCCCAACTTCTATTCCTGAGTCTGACACCATGTTTGATTTTCACAATTGTGAAATATCATCACTCTTTTAATCTTTTAAATAGCTGGATTTTATAGTTTAAAATATATTTTTATTTTTAAATTTTCTCATTAACAAAGGAATTAAAATAGGAAATAGTACAGATTATATTATTTACATATTAATGCAAATATAGAAATGTACAATATATTGTGTCACATATAATATCACATGATCAATTTTTGAAATATTTCTCATTTCTTTCTTGTAACTTATATTGGAGGATAACACATTATAAACAAACAGCAAATTTAAATTAAGTTTTTTCAAAAAACATGCAAGTTTCACACTATAAGAGATGCAGAACGATCACTGAGTCAAGCTCTCTACTCCTTGCAGCAGTACCTAAAACTTAGCTGTATAATTTGGTCTTCTCCAGATGCTCCTTGAACTCTGACCATCTTGATCAGAGATCAGGGGAAGCTGTTCTAGTGAATGACCACACTCTCAGTGAGGAAACTTTTCATAATGTCCAATCTGAACTTCCCAGTGCAGCTTCCTTCCATTTTCTCCTGTGCTATCACTGGTCATGAGAGAGAGATCAGCACCTCCCTCTCCACTTTCCCCCTTGAGGAAGATGTAGACTGCTATGAGGTCAACCCCTGACTTCTCTTCTTCAGACTGAACCAAATTACCTCAGCCAGTCTTCATAAATCTTGTTCTTGAGGCCTTTCACTATTTTGACTGCCTTCATCTAGACACAGTCCAAAAGATTTATATTCTTCTGAACTGACGTGCCCAAAACTGCACACAGTACTTAACTACTCCAAAAGTCAAGGAGGGAAAATTCAGGGTCCTGCACTCAGGGAGGAATAAACCCATACATCAGTACAGGTTGGGGAAAGCACCTGCCGAAAGTCTGCTGGAAAGGAACTCTGCAGAGAAGGACCTTGGAGTCCTGGGGGAAAACAAATTGCCCATGAGTCAGAAGTGTGTCCTTTTGGCCAAGAAGCCAAGAGAATCCTAGGGTGGATTAGGAAGAGCATTGCCAGCCATTCAAAAGAGGTGATCCTGCTCCTCTACTCAGCCCTAGTGAGGCCACATCTGGAGTACTGTGCCCAATTCTGGGATCCTCGATACCAGAGAGAGATGGAGCTCCTAGAATAGGTCCAGTGAATGGTGACAAAGATGATCAACATCATCTTTGAGTAACTCTCTGTAGTGGTTTTGAAAGCAAAACAAATGAGAGGCTCCAAGTCAGAGATACAATTTAATAGGAAGAAAGGAGAAAAAGGTAAAATAAAAATAGATGCAATAATACAAAAGAACACTGACAGAATCAGAATACAACCTGATCAGGGTGATGGAAGCAGTCCAGATGAGGTGGTCTTCCTGAAGTAGTGATCCAGTAGAAAGATCTGGTAGCTCGAGTTCTCTGGAAATCCAGTGGGTAAGGCCCCCTCTGGTGTTCAGAGTCTCAGCTCATATCCAGGCTGGAATGCTTGGTTCTTCCTTCTGGGTGGAGCATCTCACTATGGGATGGTGAATCATGTGATAAGGCCTGATGGGCCCATTAACAGGAGATAGTCCAGGAGGGGGTTATCTGTGAGTCATGTGGCAAGGTGCTGATGGGCCCATTAAGAGAAGATAATCCAGAGTGGGGGAGGCAGGGGGCACTGCCTCATTTGGTTTCAACCAAGTTCATGAAGATGGTGATAGAATATACTTCAACCGAGGACACTCTCTTACAAGGAAAGGGTGAGGGAGCTGGGCCCATTCAGCCTCGAGAAACATGTCTGAGAGGGGACATCATCAATGTCTATCAGTGTCTGAAGGGAGGGTGCCAAGAAGATGGAGCCAGGCTGTTCTCAGTGGTGGCGAACAATAGGACAGGAGGCAATGGGCAGAAACTGACATATAGAAACTTTGATCTGAATATGATGAAGAACCTCATTACTGTGTAAGTGACCTTGCACTGGAACAGATTTCTCAGAGAGGCCATGGAGTCTCCCTCACTGGAGATATTCAAGACCTGTCTGAATACAATTTTGTGACGTGTGCTCTAGGATGACCCTGCCTGAGAAGGGAGGTTGGGCCAGGTGGACCACTGTGGTCCCCTCCAACCTGAAATTTCTTCATTCAGTGCGAAACCAGCACACCCATTATGTGATTCTGTGAGGTGAGGCCACACCAGCAGAGTGTAGTGCAGGACAATCACCTTTGTTGACTGGCTGGAGCACAGCTGGCCCTTTTGGCTGCCGAGGAACACTATTGGCACATCCTCAGCAAAGGCTGCTCTCCGGATGCTTGTTTCACAATTTGTATATATTTGTATGTATTTCCAGGGAATCAAGTATCTCTTGCAGCTATATGTAACTCACTTGTGAAACAGAATTCTGGGGGAACTCAGATGATGAATCTTAAATCAAATGTACAATTAGAATATAATTGCTTCCAGTGCATTCAATCAGGGAGCTCATATCTCTCGTACAGATAATAAAGAAAGCATTTAATAAAATTCCTAATATCAAGTCTAAAAGATTAAAGCCAAACAGATTTCTCTTCCATTTTTTCTCTCCAAGGTTTCATAAAATTTCAACTAGACAAATAAACTCTGGATGTATCAGTTCAATTACTATATTCATTATTCAGTGCAACTATATTATTCAATTAAACTGAAATTAAAACTAAATTGAAATTACAATCTGAATAAACTACTGCAGGAAGTTATAAGTAATATTGTATTTGCACTACACTGCAGCATTTCACTTAAAAATTCACATGAAAATATAATTAAATCAGAAATAGTAACTTACTTTATTTTTATGTTAATCATATTTTAATGGAAACTCAAGAAGAAATAGAAAAATCACAATTAAGTCAACATTTTGTTTGCAGGTCTAAAGGCAAGTCCTTAGAGTCAGGGTTTTTTGAAAGACTATGCTTTCCATGTGTCCTGCCTGTTATAAAAAAAATGAAGAATGTAAGTAATGTATACAGGGATGAGCTTTAGATGTTTGTTGATGGTTTGTAATACCCTCATGTCTCATTACCAGATGATTGCGAAGCAAACTGCTCCTCAGTGTAATATCAAAATCTGATATAAAAAGGTATCCAAATGGTTGTTGGGATGTCTTTAGCTTTATGGAATATAACTTCTGTCATTATTCCCTGTTTGGAGGACTTATTGCTTGGTTGTTAGCATTATCAAGAAAGTATTAATATCCATATATATATCTAGTAACATATCAAATCTCCAGGCTTATATTTGACACAAGGCAGTGCACATAAGGCCATATTTTGACACTGTGCTTCTTATATATAATCAGCCCGACATACAGGTAATTTGGCAGTTATGAATCAAAATTCAAATAAATGTTTTGCTGGAAATTGTGTTGAAAGTGTTTATTTAAGCTAAATTAAAAAAAAAAAAAAAAAGGATTATGTTTAAACCAATTTTATTAAGGAAAACTAACTTAAAATGTATAGTTAATGTTTGAGGGTGAAGATTATAGAGTTTTTATGGGGTTATAAGATATTCCTATTGTGGCACAATCATCTCCAGAATGAATTTATGTGAACAGCACAGGCAGTAATTGAAGGGGTATAGCTGTGAGGGAGAAACTTACTCATTCTATCTAATAGTCATTTAATATAACTAGAAAGATTCTATAATTGCTCAAGAATACCTTCAGTGGTCTTCTTCATGTATGGAGGTGATGAACAACCCATCTTCAAAAGTAGTTTTGATATAACTTCTTTCAATGAAAAATTCATGTTTAACAAAATGCATTCAATTTAAAATATTGTAGTTTTTGTTTACATTTCTGAGAAAAGAAGTTAGGTATACTTTAAGCTGGCAAATTACTTCAGCAGTTAATGCAACAAGGTAAAGACTAATATACAACTTTTTTAAGCTAGCAGAAAAAGTCAAACTGCTGAAATGGACTTCTCTGAAGAATTGTTGTTTACCACATGCAAAAGTTCAATTTGCTTTTCCTTTTTGAGGCGTTTTCTTAACCTTCAGAGACTTAAGAGAAGCAGACAGCTCTTCAGAAAGCTGGGGCTATGGATTTATTGCCATGAATTCCAGAGTTTCTTTTAAGAAAATCCCGCTGTACCTTTTTTATCTGATCATTTAAGTGATCTTTGGTGACAATGCAAAGTATGCAAGAAAAAAAAAAAAAAAGTAATGCAAATGTAAAAACCCAGCAGAGTATGCAAGACAGTATTTAGAAAATATCACAGAAATGCCACCACAGCATTTATTATCAAAGCAAAAGAAAACATGAATGCGAGAGAATAACTACTGAAAGTGCATGATCTATGTTTTTAAAAACACTTTGCAATAATAAATCAGAACAGCATCACTAACAGCTTGCATTATTAATGAGCATGCAGCTCACAGAAATTTTCTATTGCTTTTAAATACAGATTTTACTTTTTTAATGTCTAGCAGATGCCTTTGAATTTAGATGTCTGAAGGAGAACGTTACTCTAGGGAGTTATATGTGGGATGGATGATCCTCTTAGCTACAAACGTAACTTTAAGAAATTTTCTTCTCTTACACAGCAAAATCATTTAATGACAAATACACCTGAAACCCTCTGTCTCAAACTTCAGTTCTTGATTTAATACTAAATCTATTCAGTCAAAACTTCCCCTGTCCCTACTGTTGGTAACACATCTTTTGTACTTGTATAGCAGCTTTTTCTCTGAAGACTGAGAGGAAATAAGACCTTTTCTCTCAAAGCCATTGCCAATAACATTTCATTGAGGCACCGGTAACATAATTCTTAAAACTGTTTTTGTAATCATTGGCAATTCTTAATGAATGACATAACAATCTTTAAAATAAAACTGCTGAGTACTTTAGTTGAGTGTCAGAAAAAAACTCACAGTTACAGAAAACATTTGCTTGGAAAATATGCCATCATTTTACTCAAATCAATACTTATAATTAAATTACTATAAAGTGACCCAGAGACAGTTTTTCTCTTCCATCAGTTAGCTTAGACTAATGGAAAAAAAGTTACTTCTAAATTATAATAGATTAAGAAAATAACCCTTATATTTAAAATAATTTATATCTGTTCATATATGTACTGTAAGTAATTTATACTGTACTGTAAGATAATTAATTACTTTTGCTGACATATACTAGAGTGCCCTTTAGTACAAATATCAGTTTCTATGAATTTTTAAGAATAAAATGAGAAAAAAAATTGAGAAAGCAAGTAGGATAGAGGATCTATTATGGCAGCAAATGTTTGTGTTTCTTTCTTTTTTTTTTTTTTTTGTAATTGGCTCTGAATACCTTCTAGCAAAATGATTGCAGCAACCAGTCCTACTAGGCTTAATAAATTATAATTATTTCTGGAATACTGTCACAACAAACAACACTAGTGGGACAACTAACATTCTAACATATCAGCCTGTGGAGGTCAGGCAGAATCTATCCATGAGATTCTACTATTTTTTTTTTTTTTTGAACATCTGAATGTTATTGGGTGTCATCACATTTATTCAAGGTGCGACTGCAGTGGCATATTTTCTATTTCAAAAAAGTATGAGGTAAAAAGCAAGTGAAAACTAAAATCTACAAATTCTATTTATAGATATTGTAATTTCTGTGCTATACTGGGTTTATCTTTTGACATCAGACTACTCTTGGTGAAGACACTAAGATGATGCTATAACACAAAATTATAAGTTTCTCTTATGTCTTTTGCAGGTTCTACAGGAGAGAAGTCTGCTGAGTTTATTCTTTCTGTTAAAATAAGTAAAAGAAAATGTAAAATACAAATAGGTGCATTTTAATTATTATGGTCTGAAGCAGGATTTTTTTAACATTAAAAATTGAGATATGCTATAAGTAATTTTCAAATAGGCATGGAATAATGATCATACAGCCACTAGTGTCTCTGTTTACATATTTACTCCATCTATACTATTCATAAATGTAAATTACTGTGATGATGTCAACACTTTAAAAATTTATTCTCCTGAAAATCCAGATTTTCTTTACTGAGAGTGTTTGTGAGTGTTGCTAATATATCTTGCAAAAACAATTGCCTGAAGACAAGCTGAATGGACACTATTCTAATGGACAACCCACATTCATAGTGCACTTGGACAGTTAGGACAGGGAAAAACTGATAAACTACTTCAGATGTTCTTCTTAGTGGAATTCTACTGGTAACTTTTTTTTTTTAAGTATGAAAAATATTCTTTTAATCCCTCACTTGCAAAAAAGTTATATTTTTTGTTATTTTAAGAGAATAAAAATATTATTAGAGACTAGTGTGCAAAGGTGAACATTATTTAATTTTTTTAATTTAATTTATTTTATTTTAAGGATAAAAAACAATATTCAGATGAGTATTGTTTAATGAAGTGATTGAATAAATGGTTCATGAAAGAAAGAAATGTTTGCAGTTTTTTTCTTAAAAATACTAAACCAATAGTGACAAACAGAGAAACTCCTATAGGCACAGAATAAATTCTGTACCAATGCTTCACATTTCCTTCTCTTTTGTTCCCTTGCACTCAGGGTAGTATCCCAGGGGGACCAACTGACTAACTTCTGGGAAAGCTGGAATTTTGCATCTTATAATTCAGGCTCCTGACTTTACTGTTCACCTGAATCGTATTTTTCATGATCACTAGAGCTCAGGCTGCCTCAAAGGTTCAATAACTTCAAATAGAGAGGATAGATTATATGTTCATAGTAGAAATCAGAACTATGGTTTGCACCCAAAAGAGGGTAATTTCTGAGCTCCTGTTTCACAAGAAGTAGATTTGGTCTGCCTAAGATTGGGTTTTGAGCCTACACAACTGTGTCTGAGGTAGTTACCACTCTGTTCTCTGTGTTTGTCAGAACCATTACTATTCATGATGAAATCTGCTTATAAACCTTCACAAGAAGATAGAAGAATATTCACTAGTTGTTATATTCTGGTTTTGGGGTTTATTTTCCTTCTGGGACTTTTCAGATTAATAAGATGGCAGTCTGCCTATCAACAGAGAGATATATTCAACTGAAATCTTTCTACTGTATCCTACCCTATAGTTTGACCTTGGATTACAGGTATTTTCTTCAATATGAAATATGGCTATCATAGAGAGATCGTCAATAATATATACAAAGGCTTTTTTTTTTTTCTTATTGGTGAATATAAAAATTATTCAAACATCTCAAATATCTCTGAGTCCTGAAAAGTCATAAGTTTTACCTCAAAGTTTTTCAGAAGAAATCAGCCATGATGCAATGACTTTATTATTTCAGTATTTCCAAATATGAAGCTCTAATTTTTTATATATTTTAAAATTACAGCATTAACATTGATATAGAATTTCTTTTGCAAGGGGAGAACAGGGTGTCAGGAAATGGTCTGTTATGTGGTATTTCGTGCAAGATACTTCCTTTGATGTGCTTTCAAATGGCTAAGTTTAATATTGTAGAGATAAATAAAGAGAAGATTAATATGGGTATGTGCATATGTATCTGTGTTTACTTGCTGCATAATTTAAATAGGCTCACATATATGAAGACATACTAATATCAATATATACCCCACCTTACCTTAAGGAAGTAAGGAAGATACAAATTGGAACTTTATGGAAAAGTAACTTTCTATATACAAATTGGAACTTTATGGAAAAGTAACTTTCTATATGGTCAGTGCAGAGAAAATCTCCACAAGTGAGATATTTAATGTATGTTTTCTCTACTAACTTTATAGGGAGCTTAGGGCCACCCTGCTGCTTGTTTTAAGTTTTGTACTTAAATAGGTGGCATTGTACATATGGCAGATGGGTCAAGGCTATAAAAAAAGTAAAAGAAATAATTTTGGCCGCATCAGCTTTTTTGTGACATCTCATTTTTGTGTAGGAAAAAGAATATTTTACTTCTCCATGCCTTTTTCTGATCCTTTCCGTTTCTATATCCTTTGATTAAAGCCTTAATCAGTGAAGGCTCAACAATTAGGGAGTTTCAGTTTTATACTGCTGCAAAGTCCTGAGGATTTAGAAAAGGCTTTTGCTGGGAATCATTCATGAATATTTGTGACATTCTACTGATTCCCAGACAAAGCTGTCAGCATGGTTGGATGTTTTTGAAAACACAGTGAATGTGGGATCATTAAGAACAGTAAACAGTAGAACGTGTGACAGGCAGGGGAAATAGGTTATGGTTGTTATGATAATCATACTAACACAAAAATCTATTAAAAAAAAAAATATATATATATATGACTGAGAACAAACACACGTGCTCCCTTATCTATATTAGCTCAGGATAATGTAAATAAATATGTTACATTTTCCCTACTGTGGCCATCTGTGTCCAGGAAAGATTTACCCCAGGAAAAGGTGGTAGAAATTTCTCCAGGACCAAGTACCTTAGGGATGTTTCTTCCTTATAACAGCATTTAACATTACACATTACTTCCCAAGAGTTCTGACATTAATAAGCTGCTTAGGGAGTGTGTTGAATCAGTGGACTCTTTGACAGTCTTAGTTGCAATCACTTCCTCTTCACTTTTAAGTCTGTTTTGGCTTCTGGAAGTTTTCTTAATAAAAAGAAAAATTGAAAGTTGATCAAAGGTAAGCATTCAGGGAAAGCTTTTCAAAAGCAGATAGTCTGTGTGTGCTTGTTCCTATGTAAGGAACATTAGGCTGAGCTTGAAAACCTTTGAAAATTTCTGCCTCTCTCAGAAACTATGATGTCTTCTAAGTAGTCAGTATGATTATATGCCCAAAGGACAAAAAAGGCCACTGGCATGACATTATTAATATTCAAGCTTAGGTGTTGGCATCTAGACAAAGTTATAATAAAAAAAATAAATCATGCAAATGGGGAAGTAACTACAGATAATGTGGTTATTTCTTTCTCCAACTTATCAATATATTCATCTTCCACATAAAAAGAAAGTAAAATGTTGTAGAAAATGTTTAAGGAAGATTTTTGGGAGGAAACCTCCTAAGGGGGTCCTCCCTCCCCTCCCTCCCCTCCCCCAACCGGTTCAGGGAAGAAAAAACCTCCTCCGAGAGAAGTGGAAAGAACCCTGTTTATTAAACAGGCAAAGCACTCCCCAGCACAATAAATTCGGCAATACCAGATGACAAGAACTTCATGCTGCTCTGGAGAGATGACAGGATTAGAAAAGAGGTCCTTCCTGGAGGTTGTTGCTCTGTCTCAGTCCCTCTGGCGCTGGGAAACGCTGCACAGGATGGNAAAGAAAAAAAAAAAAAAAAAGGAAAGAAAAAAAGAAAAAAAAAAAAGGAGGAGAGGAAAAAAAAAGTGAAGCTTCTCCTTCTCTGCTCGCTACTGACTAACTAGCTAACTAACTACTGTAGAAAAAGAAAATCTCTTGCTGTGTGTTGCTGAATCCGACTCTCAAGGCCAGCCGGCGGAGGAAAGTTTCTGAAAACGAACTGCGTGCCTTTCCCTTCCCCCTGCTCCCAGACCCAACACCAAAGGCACACAGGGCAATATCCAACAGAGACCCAACAGACAATTGGGGATACAAACCTCACAATGTCACCCCAGGAGACATTCTTTTTCATTAATTCATTAATTCATTATTTAATTTAAATATCTGCTTTAAATGGTTGTCATTTCCAACCAAGGCAGCATCACAGAAAAATTATTGTTCTGAACAACATGAAAGCAGCAGGAAAATTAGGGAAATTGATGGCAGAGAGCAAGTACATTCAAATTAATTGAGAGGGATAACGAAAAAAATATTTTGGATTACATATATATTTATATATAAATAGAAAAATTACACTAGAAGAGTATTATCAAAATTATAGTAAAATAACAGAACATATTTGGGCTTTGGAAAGGTTGAGATGCATTCTGATATAATCACAATTCTGAGGGAGGCTTGTGACCACTAGTGACCTCTCATGAGGAACAAGAAGAAACAAAATGGAGACCAAGAAAAGGTATTTAACTCAGAATCCCTAAAGTGATTTTAAATTTAAATATAATAAATATAATAAATATTTGATAAATATGATTATTAATAATATAAATATTAATGACTAAATGGGAGATAGATTGCACTCCTGACCCTGTTCTTCAATGAAGGGAGGTTTTGGGTTGGGTTTTTTTCCTGCAAGACTACCGGGTAAGCAGGATTCTCTGAATTTATGCACAGTGACATCATTATTCTCAGGAGAAAAGGTTTGACCTAAGCCAAGTAATGGATGTTTCATGACTGCATGAACTTTAAGGTAATTAAACCCCATTAGGGATTCGGTAAATGCTAAACTTTTGAAATGCTTGGCTGTAACTTTTCACTTGACTAGAGACCGAAGATATAGATTCACTGGAAATTTTATGACATTATTATTCAATAGACTGCTAGAAGTACATTTCAGCAGTCTCAGTTTCTAGTGTAGTTTTTACCCATAGCTATCAAAAAGATGCCAGTGTGTCTACAGATCTAGCCTCTATGAACTTGTATTAAATAGCCATTGGATAAAACATAAAACCAGTATAGAAGCATAGATGAAATTGTCATCTCATTCTGTCCAAAAATTGTCCTAGCCAACAGATCAGAAAGGTCGTAACTACTCTTCTTCATTATTTTTTTCTAAAACAATAAATCCTTAGTCTGTTTTACAGTGAGAAAGAGATGCATAGGAGTATGTCCATCAAAAAAGAATAACCTGCCAAAACCCTGAGAGAACACAGGTTTGACTTATAGAAAAGAGGAGTATAAAATATCTTAAATACATATTAAATAAAATAAATATTTATTTGGTTTTTGTTACAGGTTGATTTTTTTGTGTTTGGGTTGATTTTTTTCTTTTTCTTTTTGAGGGGGTGGTGTGCTTTTTAACAGAAGGAGGTAAAATAGCAGAACAATTATGTGTTGTAATATATCATCTGGCCAAAGATATCTAGTAATTTTTTAAGGTTAGCATTAAGATGCATAAATTCTGGATAATAGGTTTTTAGTATATGCATTTCTGGTTTTGGAGAGTCTTGATGATCAAATTAGAGGCATTTCTATTAATGGTACTGATTATTGAGAGTCTCTTTCCTGCATGTTTAACCATTTCATAGAATCATAGAATGCTTAGGATTGGAAGGGACCTTAAAAATCATCTAGTTCCAACCATCCCTGCCATGGGTAGGGAAACCTTCCACTAGACCAGGTTGCTCAAAACACCATTTAACCTGGCCTTGAACATTTCCAGTGATGTGGACATCCATAACTTCTCTGGGCAACCTGTTCCAGTGCCTCACCACCCTCACAGGAAATGATTTCTTGCTCAAGTCCAATTAATATCTACCTTTTTCAGTTAAAAGCAGTTGCCCCTTGCCCTGTCATTATACACCCTGATAATATTTTTTTTTTTTACCCTTATAAACTGCCTTTAAAATGTTGGAAGCCTTCATGAAAGTGTCCACAGAGCCTTCTCTAGGTTAAACAGTCTCAACTGCCTGAATATTTATTCATATGAGAGGTGCTACCATCATCTGACCATATTCATGTCTCTCTGGACCCACTAACAGGTCCGCATCTTTCCTATAAGCCCCCAAAGCTGGATGCAGTACTCCAGATGGGGTCACACAAGAGTGAAACCTGCTGGCTGCACTTCTTTTTATGCAGAGCATGATACAGTTGTATTCCCGGGCTGCAAGAGCATGCTGTCACATACTACACACAGAATGGTTTTTGGACTCTGCAGTGGTAGTCAGGTACTTACAAATGGTTATGTAGGTACTGAATGTTGAAATATTTAGAAGTATGTCTACACATCTAAGTTGTACTTCTGCCCACATGATGCAGTGTTTGTAGTGGATATGCTCAAAAGTGAGTTGAATGAGGATGAGCATACTGAATTATTCATCTTAAGCAAAACAAAATACTGAGATTATGAACGTCCTGCAGATAATGCTAAGATTACATCTAGAGTAGCAACACATTTTTCATAAAAATTCCTGTTCTTCAGCAGGAATTTATCAGTAAATCAAAACCAGCTTTATAAGGCCTCTTTATCTACAATGTTAGTTGCTTGCTTTCTTTTCCTTTGGAATAAATTTTTTTGTTTGATGGCTTAGACGGACCATCAGGCATGCTGTTTGAAGAGGTATAGTAAACTAAGCACTTCTGCATTAGGTATTGGAGAGCATTTGATGAGCAGCTGGAGCAATTTCCAATTCAATTTTCTCTATAGAAAGGGTGGGGCTTTTTTGGGGGGGAAAACAAAAAGTAGAAAATAACAGTTCACCATCATCAATCCTCTTTAAAACTGTGTCCAAAATATCACAATGATTGGCATGGGATGATCAGGAAAATTTGTTCAAAAAATATATTGATGTTCCAAACTACAAATTAAAGTAGATGTGGCCTAAAGAAATGTATCTTTGACTAAAACTTTACGCAACAAAGACAAAGGTTTTGGAGATGTTATTTTCTGAAATTCGATTCCAAACTGTTATGAACTAATGTTGCTATGGGACTTTAATTCATGATTATTTTTTAAGTATGTCCCTAAGAACTAGCTTTTTTTCTTTCTTTCTTTCTTTCTTTCTTTCTTTCTTTCTTTCTTTCTTTCTTTCTTTCTTTCTTTTTCTTAAATAATTTATTTTATTATTCTATTTAAGCAATTAAAACTTCAAGTAGTGAAGGTGCCAAATTCTAGGCATGATTTCTGTATCCACTGATAAACGTGTTCTTGCCTTTCATGTGACAAGATCAAGCTCAAAAATATGCTACATCTGATAATGAACAAAAGGTATGTGAACTAACCATAGCTATGTTAAGTTTTCCATGTCCAGAAATGATGAATTAAAGCAGTTAGTGTTAGAACTTTTTCTGCATTATAGTAATGAATGATTGCAAGAATATTTTTACTTGCAAACAAAATACTCTGATAATTGATAAAAAGAAGATATTGAATAAAAAGTTAGAGAAATTATGTTTATATTTTCAGTGATTTTACAAGGGCGTAGGTCTTCATATATTGATATAATTGTTTGATACTTGTGTAATGGAAGATTTGAGCGTTTGTTTTATCAGTTTTCTTTTTTTCTAATCTTAATTAATACATTTAACAGTTTGAAAATCCTGGCAATTAATTTTCCCTGCAAAAAAATTTTGTCAAGAATGCTATAGAATATTTATCTTATCTCTCTAAAATATTGCTTAGCAACTAAGGCTGTGTGAATGCAATATTAAATGTTCTTTTTTTTTATTATTTTTTGCAAATGGAGAAAAGTGTTAATATTTTTTCTTACTCCAGAGGAAATTTTATCTCAATAAATAATGATTTGATGCCATACATATGCCAAGTACTGGTTAATCTGAATTCACTTTCAGTTTCTAATTAGACATCTGTTAAAATCTGTAACAGGAAATCTAATAGAGTTGTGTTGTAATTTGTCAAAGAGATTAATGATTCACAGTGTTAAAGTGTCTGTAAATGGAGTTCTTATGTGAGTCATTACATAAGTTGAAATTAAACTCTTTTTCTTTTATGGAAAATGTTTCCAACTTGTGTTATTACCAGCAATTATAACAACAAAACAGCCCCAAAAAGAAAAAAAAAAAAAAG
>VXBN01001793.1:103608-161426 GCA_013397395.1 Sinosuthora webbiana | reverse complement strand
AAAAAAAAAAAAAAAAAAGCTATTTTTTTAATCTTTCCTTATTTGGAATACTTATGCTTAAAGTAACTGCCAAAACTAATGAAAACCATATTTTTTCTCTTTTTCTCTTTAGCATTTTGACATTCCAAGATTTTAAAGAAAATTTGCATTGAACTCTTAGCTGTACATTTTCCAAATTGATGGGGAAATTTATGAAATAACATTAATTATTTGGGTATTGCAGAACGAATTGCACAAAAAAATGTCATATATTGAATTTATTTATTCTAAGAATTGCAAGTGCAGGATGCATATTATATCCCATAGTCATTTGCAGTCCTTCAGAAGTCAGCAGAAACTCAATATGTCAGTTAAGTATCACAGCTGAGTTAAGCAAGTTTTTTCACTTCCTTCAAATTTAAAGTATTTTTCAGTGTTTGGTAAATTTGTGTCTTATTTTGCTTTGGGTTTTATATTTTAAGAAACATTCTGGCAGAAAAGAACAGAACATTTCCTTTGCCAAAATAAATAAGTAAGTAAATAAATAATTCTTATATGTCAGAGAAATTACCACTGGCTTTGAGAGCCCAGTGATTTAACAATAAGTTATTAGGTGAAAAAAAATGTTGCAAATCCTTTCCTCACTTTGCAGAGGGAGTAATTCATGTTCTATCATGTGAAATTCCCTTCACGTGTCTTAGAAGGCAGATGATATTCAGCATTTTCTCCTGCTGCCCTCGAAAGAAATTTTTCCTACACTATCTAGCTTGTATATGGCAATACCTTATCCTACTTGCCACGTAAATAGACAGCGCAAAGTAATACGTCTCTGCCTATAGTCCTTGTGTACCTTTTTAAAATGTAGTGACCTTTAGAATTTGCAGAATTGTGTCTTTTTTAATTGCAACAACAGTTCCTGATTAGCGCAAAAACAGAACAATTCACAACACTTTCCAGTTGTGAAAGGACATGGTGAATCAGAGAGAACAAAATGTACAAGGTCAAAATTCCATTTGGTTTTTTGGAACAAGCTTGGCAATATTCAGTATGAGATCAACAAGGTCCATTTCATATGGATTGTGCTTCAGAAGGTGTCATATTTAGAATAGTTTATAAAAAAAATGGCCTTGAAAAGGTTCAGATATGCTTTCAAACATACTTGACTTAAACTAGAAAACATGATATTTAGAGGCAATAGATAATCTTTTTAATGGAGACTAAAAGTTACCAATCCAATATTAAATTAAAAAAACCCTAGCAATTCATACTTTAATAATGCCAGGGAACAACTTAAATCCCATATCTGCCTGCAAAATCAACAAGAAATCTGAAAGCAGAATATAAAAATTGCAATGATACCACAGATAAATAAAATTATGTGCAATATATAGAAAAAAAGATATATAGTGTATTAAAAATTGATCCACAGATTAGTAATATATTTGAACACTTAAATACATGGAATTTTATTTTGGGAACAAACATAGAAAATTATTCTCTTTGGTAAAATACGTCAAACATTATTTTTTGCCAAAAAAAGAGTCCCAAACAAAGATTTTATTTCTAAACCTTTACACTCAGGATTCAATTCTACTCTGAACACCTCTCATCTTTCACTGAGTTACATGATTAGTATGAAATGGATGTTGAGACATTTTCTACACCATTACAAATTACTGGAGCTGTAGGCACTGAGATGTGAATTCCTCTCTTCATGTCAAATGTCTGAGTTAAATCAGTTTGGTTTTTTCCTACTCATTCAACCAAATCATGCAATTTAAAATATTTTAAGCATTAAAAAAAAAAAGAAAATAAAAACAAAAAACAAAACCCATTGCTTACAAATCAAAGGTAAACTGAAGTGGATAGTTGAAATTGTTGTGAGGAAACGAATGACATTCCTGACTTTGGAACATCGTGAATAGAGTTCTGGCATACTTGGTTATTCACAATTTTTTTCTGATATAACTGGACTCTCATAAAAGTATTAATATACTGCTGGTTTTTTATACAATATTTGCTTCTCACATACTGTTTTACAAGCAGTTAAGTACACACAGACTTAAGCTATTTTAACAGCTCAGAAGTACTTAAGTCACACCAATCTTAAAATAAAAGATTTAACTGCATGGACGGATTTCGTGTTAACCATGGATGAGTCATCCATCTGAAGAGCTACACTTGAAAAGGGAATGTAAAACCTAATGGGATGTACTAGATTACCCGAAACTGCTACTCCCTGGACAAATTCAGAATGCATTGCCAAGAGTCTCTGAAATGCAACTACACAAAGTAGAGGGCAAAGGGCAAAACTAGACTATCTGCCTGATGTGTGATATCAGTGGAAAGTAGTTCCCTATGAAAACACTATCTGGAAAACTTTGACAGAACTACAGGAAAGTGAAAAATGCCTAAGACTTATCCATCATGTTCTCATGCCTAAGACTTATCCATCATGTTCTCACAGGCATATTTGCCATTTCTATTCAGAAACTGAACAAATCAGAGTTTTAGGTGCTACAGGTAGACCATGCTGAGATACAAGTAATTTGCTATATCTTGTTCTTTTATGAAGACCTGGTACACCTGTGTCTACACTGTCAAATTTTAATCTGAGGTGCTGATAGTCACCAGCTAGTGGTGTATTTTCTGATAAATTCCTTATTAGGTCAAGTACACTGAATTTCAATCAGAAATAGATTATGTCCAATTGTCTTCAGTACTATTAAAATTGTGTGGTTCTTTTTTTGAGCAAATACACTTGCAGATCTGCATGTGGTCCCTGAATCTAATTTTAATTCTCTATAACCTTGATCAAATTATGTTTCTTTCCATCTGCAAATTAGGAAAAATCTTACATTCTTTTTTTCCATGTGAAGAATATAAAAAGTTTGAGTAAGGAGTTGTCTTATGATAGAATATAATGAGATAAAAATTGATAACAACCACTTTCAAAGTTGTCAAAACAAATTACTTTTCACATGTTAGATAGACCTGGAATTGATTATTAAAGGCTACAGTAAATTTTATTGCTAAAAGCAGTTATAATTCACACTGTAAACTAAATCAAGACCATGGGAGCATAGATTCCTTGATCAGATGGAAGAATATGCATTCCTTAGATCCAAACCTTGTATCCTGTGAAGCGGTCTGGTAGTTTGTCATTTGGTATACGTCTGGTTCTCACAGGCTTCTTTAGCTCCCAGTAGCCACTGTGCTAATAGTTTTTCATTCTGGAAGAGTAAATTTCAGAAAAGCAATGTTATCTCAGGCCTGTAGTCATGAAAAAGAATCCTGAGTGGAGATGTGAACCTTAGCATGATGTTTTTTAAATACCATGGTGGAGATAGAGCACTTAAACAAAACTAGGCCTTGAGAGAATTTTGTGTGTGCAAATATTATTTGGCATTATTTTCAGTATAACCGAGAGTAACCAAATCATAGATCTAACATAGATATGAGCCCTTAGAATACCTCTAAACCACAACCCACAACTGAATTGTTGAAGTAACAAACTTTTCTTTTAACACAATAAATATATAGGAAACAAAATAAAACATAGGAAATTAAATACCAGTTCCATTAAGACAGCTGCAGAGCAAACAGGAAAGGCGTTGGTCACTGCAGCCCAGGCTTCCCCTGACCTTCACATTCCCCACCAGCCCCTTCTTGTTGGTGAGAATAAGGCCCAGCATAGCACCTCTCCTCACTTGGCACCTGTGTCACTTGGAGTAGGAAGTTATCATGAACGTACTCCAGGAGCCATCTGGATTCCATATGACCCACTGTGTTGTCCCTCCAACAGATACCAGTGTGGCTGAATTACCCCACAAGCACCACGAGTTCATGAATGTGAGGCTGCATCTATCTGTCTATAGTGGGACTCTTAACATTCAGTCTTTCTGGACAGGTCATCTGTAACAGATGTGCACTATAATGTCACCTGTGCCTGCTCTCCCTTTATTTCTGATCCATAAACTCTCTGTCAGCTCCTCATTCACCCTTGGGCGAGGCTTCGTATTCTTTACTGCTCACTGACATGGAGGGCAACACCACCTCCTCAACTCCCCTGCCTTTCCTTCCTGAAGAACCTGTACCCTTCCATTCGAACATTTCAGTCATGGGAGACATCTCACTGCATCTCCATGATGACAGTAAGATTCTTGCCCCACAGGCATGTGCATGTCTACACTCTCTTTGTTTATTCCCCACGCTCCTTTGATGAAGCTGACCTTCATGAGCCATCAGCAGAGCAAGTTTCTCAAAGCAAGTTTCTCAAAGTGAGTCTCATCATCTAAGTAGCTGAACCTCTGACCGTGGCACCAATTTTGTAGCCATTTGTTGATTCTCCAAATTCGACCAGCCTTTTCAAACCACTTCTCTTTGGCTGGTAGGCTTGTTAAAAAAAAAAACAACAACAGTGTGTGTTCTGGAGTCCCTTACCACTTCTCTCAGGGCTCTGTAATCCTTTTCTAATTTAATTTTTTGCTCCTTATGCTTTTATACATTTATAAGGCAGTGATTTTTATCTTGAATACTGGAGAAGCTATGACTATCAGAATAGTCATACTTCTGCCTTTGTTTTTAATTATCCTGAAAGGTTTTAGCTCGCTTATGCTCCCACATATTAATAATTCATTTTCATATTAAAATTAGCCATGGTCACACAATTGTGCAGCATAAGATGACTCAATGAATCACATGTGGAAAAAACTCCTTGGACATGAGTGAAATGATGGAGCTTAATGTAAGTGCCAAAATATAGGTCTTTAGTGTCATTTGAAGATGAGTAATTTTAAATACATGCCTGACCTCTATCTACAATAGAGGGGTCTCATAAATCACGTGTCACATCTGACAGTGGCATGGGGACGTCTAGGATGCCTTAGAGTGTTTTAGTTGGCCCTAGGCACATGTGTTTAAGGAATTGATTTGTGCCTGTGGTATCAGATGCTTGCTGAAGTATTTGGCCAGTCCACAGTTAAAAGGTCATAATTAATCTATGTAAATGTAAATTTTGATTTATAGAAGGTTTTTTAAATATGTACTTTGTATTGCAGCCATTTACTTCATGACCCTGGATTGCATACCTCCCACAGAAAAGAGATTCCAGGACAGGAATACATAAATCCTAAAACTTTTTTATTTCATGTGTTCCTCTAGAAATTTTAGCATAGGATGGGCAATATCTGAAATTCTCTATTTTAATCTCAGTGAGTTTATCATGCAAGAGTATCTGTGGCAGTCCTGTGGCAATTTTGGACTCCTACTAGGCAGTAAGAAATTATTTGATGTTGGGAAGCCCCCTAGAGGTACAATGGATCTGGAAGATTTAATGCCTTGTCCCATAGTAATTCCTTTAGTTCTGGGACAACATTTTTTGATTTGGTCTGAATGTAACATTTCCCACGGATTTATAGTTTCATTCCTTGAAAGAGACAGCCATTTATACTGTAATACTTTGCAAAATTGTTGAGACAGAAGTAACTGTGAAGAGGCAACTAAGTTTATGGCCATAAACTAAACCACAAGAAGTTCTACCTCAACATAAAGAACTTCTTTACATTGAGGGTGACAAAGCTGGAAGAGCCTACCAAAGGGGATCATGAGGTCTCCCTCTGTGGAAATATTCAAAATCCACCGGGACACATTCTGTTGTAACCTGCTCTAGGGTTGAACTAAATGGTCTCCAAAAATTCCTTGCAACTATTCTATGGTTCTGTAAACCATAGAATTGGTTCTGTAAACCAATACTCATGATGTATTATGAACAAATTTCAGTTTGAGCTCTTCCATGGGAGTAGGGTGGCACTGTGAGCAAGGTGGGAGATACTTCTGTCAGAATCTTCAAGGCATCAGCATCTAGAACCTCCAGGGTAAGAATGTCTGTACGTATCTAGAACTATCCAGTGTCTTTTAACATATATACTTAAGTGGGTGAGTATCACACTTTTTTTTCCCAAATGGACCCTAACCTTTTGCAAGGTTAAAGTTGACTGTTTATTTCAGCCAGCTTGTTGAAGAGGTTAAACTCCAAATCTAGGTGGTGTCATCGGTTGCCATGTTGTATCAGTTTTGCTGTTAACAGGAACAATTTGTTTGATGAGGCTAACTTACAATTCTAGCCAAATTTATTTCCAGCAGGCAGGATTATTCAGCTCCTACACATCAAGTCCTAGTCTGCCAGTATCATGATGCACACTTCTAGAGAGGGAGCTAAGTGAATAACATTGTTAGCAGTCATTTAGTTCAAGGCAAGCAACAATAGAGCATGACACAAAATATTGGAGTCATCATGGTCAGGGAATGACAAGAACCATATCTAGATATTCATAAATCTCCTTTTTACATTTTTTCCTCAGATAATTGGAACAGAAGAGCTAACTAAGCCCTTTCCAAATTCTGCTAACAGAAATCCCTTCCACACACACACACAGAGTAAAACAAGTACACTCAATCTCTTCTCCACATACATATAAATTAGATAGCTGGTTTAGTTTCTGTAGATCCATGATCCATTAACCTTTGTGAGTGTATTTTCCTTCAACAGTTAATTCAAGAAAGTAGTGGTTTGGTCCTGACTGGCAGCTAAGCAGTACACAGCCATTCACTAACTTCCTTTGCTGTGAACATCATGGGGAGAAATAACAGGAAATGCAAAAGACCCCAAAAGTTGTGGACTAGATAAAAATAGCTTTACAAATGAAGGAAAGAGGAAGAGGAAAGAAAGGAGAAATGCAAACAAAAGAAGTGGTGCAAACACAATTCTCTCTTCCCACAGAAAACCAATGCCCAGTCAGTCCCTATGCATTGTTACCTATCTGAAATACTCCTCCCTCTGGATTTTAGTGGCTGAAGATGGCTCTATATGGAGTAGTCCTTCAGTCATTTGGGTCAATTGTCCTGGTTATGTCCCCTCACCTCTTATTTTACACCCCATCTGTCTTGCTGGGAGAGTAGTATGGGAAGCAGAGGAGGGCCTGCTGCTGTGTTAGTGCTGCTCAGCAACAGCTAAACCACAGTGTGTTACCAACATCACTCTGATCACACAGCCAGAGCATTGCACCTTTACAGGCTGCTATGAAAAAAATTAACTCCAACCCAGCCAGACTCAGCACAAAGGAAAAAAGGTAGATATGCAACTATGTACAACTGACAAAAGCATCATGTTCCAAGGTCCTGGTTCTCATGGGTGACTTGGAGTAATACTGGGGGTGAGACTAAATGTGTATGAATGCCTGATGGATTGGAGTTAAGATGACAAATTCAAACTCTTCTCAGTTTCAGGACAACAGGCAATAGTAATAAATTCATCTACATGACATTCAGATTAAATGTAAAAGAAAAGAAATCATAATGGGATAAGTCAAACCCAGAAACAGATTAGTAATAGACTGGGTGGAATTTCTATCCTCTTAGCCAGTCAAAACCTTCCTGCACTTGGTAGATGTCCAGCAACATGAACAACCTGCCCTAGCAAAACCTTCTCTGACCAGAGTAGTTGGACTAAATGATCTCCAGAGGTCCCTTTCAACATCAAAAATTTTATGACTTTAATTAGTTCAAAAGAGACTCAATGTGTACAGTGGGAGGTTGTTTTAACCCTAAGAACCAATTTGCCTTGAAAAAAAAATTACAATTTTCTTGTATCTGTTGTCTTCCTGCACCTTTTTGAGATTTCTGCTTCTTCAGAGAGGAGCCCTTCAGTCATCATACACCTATCCTTAGAAGACCCATGCTTGTCCCCAAGCAGAGGAAAAGTGTGCAAGGCTCCATAAATATCTATGGAGAAAAGGAACTATGCTACTTAAAATATAACTATAAACATTTATTAATACAAAGCACAGAAAAAAAATACAAGCCAGTACTTCTTTCCTCTCCAAAAGACTTTGTCTGAATGATAAAAACACTGAGAGAAACTGAGTGGTATTTATCCATAGATTCTTGAGGCTAAATTTAAAAAAAGTTTAGGATCTGCCAATGTAAGGGTCCACAGGTTGAGTCAGGTGCCCAAACTCCCAGAAGCTAGCACAGCTCAGATAAGTACGTGAATGTATCCTGATAAGGATCAGAAAACCATTTAATTGTGAGCCTTCATATGTGCCTGTTAGGGATTTTTCAAAGTTAAATAAACGTTTTTTTGCCACTAGACTCTGACTGTGATCCAATCATACTTCTTTTTTCAGAGTCCTAGTCATGTCTGTGGGCCTTTCAATCATTATCACATTTTTATAGATGTTAACAGCAGGTCAACAAACTAACCAGCTAGCTGAATAACAAGTAGGATTCTCTGCAGCCTGCAGGAATAACAATTTTACAGAATGCATATAGATATATTCACAGATACAATGTGTGAGGCGTGTTCATGGGGTGTTGTATGAAAGAAGGGAAGTGTCCTGTGATGCCTTATATGTTGGAATATGGGGAGGGTAGTTAAACCAGCTGTCCATTTGTTTGGATGAAGCAAACTATTTTCATAACTGCTTTCTGATTTTCTCCTGAAGGAAGCTTTCTGGTTTACTAAAAATAAATGTACAGGAAGCAATTAGCATAAGCCTAGTGCAAAGGGGCTAGGGACCAGAGCTCTAGGGTGAAACACAGAGTCAACAACAGATCAAATCAACAATATAAACATGCCTAAAGTCATGCATGGCACATCAGCAGGGCATGTTGGGTGGGTGTAGCATGTCAGGGGTGGTATGGCTCTGCAGTGTGGGCATGGCACAGCAATTTGCAGGGCAGTTTGCCCAGGCAGGGTGAGCGGGAAGTGCTCCTCTCCAAACATCCAAGAAGACCCAATAAAGGCAGATAAACAGACTCAGTATCTGATGCAGAAGAGCACAAAAAGATCTTTTCGGTCCCAGTTTCACTAGTGCACTAGTATAAACCTCCTTCCTCAGTCGTGGTGCTGATATGTACTGTGGATCTCATTCCCCGGCAGCTGCTGCAGTCACTGCCCAGCCACGTCAGAGGCCTCCAGCCACACTGATCTGCTGATGGCAGATGTAGCTCTCCAGGTCACAGGTTGCCAGAAGTGCCTGGTGCCTGTCTGTGAGGCTGGGGGAGAAAAAGCAGTTCTTTTGCAGAAGCTGTGCTGTGGTTGAGGAGCTGTGTCGTCAGGCCAAGGAGCGTTTTTTCTGGTAAAGCCGTTTTACTTTTACATTGTTTGTAAGCATTTTCAAAGTGTAACTGCTCTTGTAATCCTGCTGGCCCCATCAAACATCCCCTGACTGTGAGATGAAATATTCATTTGAAAGAGAAGGAAATTATGGAGGCGCCCACGTGCCCCACCATTGTTGGATGGTCCACTCAGCAGCAGCAGCTAAATGAGTGTAACGAAGGGGTGTGCACAGGACACACAAAACTGTCTGAGGGGGGTTGAGAAGAGTATGACCATCATCAGGATTAAACATCCACCAGAAAATTACAGACACTTCAGAAGAGGTCAATCTTAAAAGAAACATGAGGGAAGAGGGGCATTTGTGTCATAGGGAGAGAGAGTGAAGAGGAAGCAGCGGCTACCACAGGGAGTCTGTCCCTGCCAAAAGTGTCCCCAGGGCACCATAACCCTTGTCCGGACCATGTAGGGCAGCTTTCCATGAGGCAATGGGAGCAGCCAGCATCCAGCTGCAGAGTGGAGGCAGCAGATGGGACCCCCATCTCAGGGTATGGGACACGCCTCAAGTCACCTCACCAGCAGCAGTGATATGCAAAAATGGAGAAAAGGTGATGACAACTCATACATCCAGGGGATGTATGTGTCTATGTATATGTGTAAATACTTGGATTAGCCCTACAAGGCTTTATATTATTTGCAGGTGTTTATTAGCATTTTCTAGTTGAGCTATAACTGACCTTTTTGTTACATTAAGGATATTAATTCTGAATATATAGCTAAGGAATAGATAGTTACATGTCATTAATAAATAAAAAAAATCACTCTAATTCTCAGAATTCATCAAAACACCTAGATTCAAATGATTTTTATCATGCATCCTTGCAGCTTTTGGAACTTGGTGTGGTTCTAGAAATTATGAATTCTCAGAAATAATCGCCATCCAGTTCCACACAGCTTTGAAAACATCTGCTTTCATTTTAAACTTTGTAGATTTCCACCTTTTTTTTCAGGATATGGAAACTGAGTAGAAGGTATGCACCTACCTTCTGCCTTGTTTTCCCTGACCTCTCAAGAACACTGTAGATGACTGTGATATGCTCCTCTTAGACATACTTTGTACAGAGCAGTAGCTGCATTAGAAAATTATATGCATCTCAAATACAGTTGCAGGCTCAAAGGAAGTTTTTGACCTTGAGTCTGTGACTTCTACAATACTTAGAAAAGCTTAAAAAAAAAAGCCAAATCTAGAAGATTATTTGCTTTAAAGGACTGGAATGTCTGGAGTGAAGAATGCAACCTATCTGACTAATAACAGAAAAATCATTGTTTTCTGAGAAAGAAAATACTCAAAAAGAAATAAAGGTGAAGATGGTTCAGACTAACAAGATTTAGGACAACAGTATGTGGGTCCTGAAATTCTGGGGCTGTTAAAAAATACACTTTTCCCAGTATGTAACCTCTTTATTGTGGTTACATACATTCTAGTACATGGAGTTCTTTTTCAGTTTGTGATTGGATGAACAACAGTTCAATAAATGATTTACAGCATGATATGATCTTGGCGTAATGCAAGTTGGCACCTAAATTGTGTTGGTATCCAATGCAATGACTTTTAGGCATATTGCATGCAGTACGCTTACGCAATTTTCCCACTGTCTTCACCTGGCATATAACACTTTCAACTACAAGGACAAAAATAGCAAGGTCTCACTTCAAGAGACAAAAATATCCGTATGTTAAGGCCTCAGATGTGTCTCAGAATTAATTCTTATTTCCTTTTCTCATCCAAGAATGAACATACCATACCACCATTTGTTTATAGATGGAATTAATATCAAATCTCTTTAAAAACTGTGGGAAAAAACCTCACATACTGTCTCCCTAAGAGATGTTGGATGCTTGCCAAACCTTTTAACTTTAAGGACTAGGTTTTCTTAATAATTTTTTTAATTGTCTTTTGGAGGTGCCAGTTACTTTATTTTGATTGAAATGGAACTTTGACTAATAAGGTGCTGCCACACTTGCCTCTTGCACGTGGCTAAAGTGAGATGGAATCTAGGATAAGGATTTTAGTTACACAAATTTATCTACAGTAAAGTAGAAATTTGACAAATTGATAGATCAATTAATTTTTCTTTCATGCTTTAATTATACCTTAAGTGGTTTTATTTAGCATTTTCATTAAAATATTTACATATTTAAATAATAGACCTTTCAAACTGTGTCATTGGGTTTTGTTTTGAAATTCACATTGTTCCTCTTTCTAGCAGTTAAAATGACCTAAATTCTTCTTAGCCACCTAGCATGACTGTATATAGCTTTAAATCCTGAGACTTGGCAATTTGAAACAGTAAGGTAATAATGAAATAAGTCACATTGTACTTTTATGTCATTACCTTTGAAGGATGAAGTCAGACAATTAGAAGGAAGAAATCTAAGCCAACTGGACTCTTAGCTTCTTGCTACTTTTCTAAGAGTTCAATTCATGAAACTAGCAATGAAAATGAAAAATAACTACTGTTTTCCCTTATGGTGGCTATGTGGAAAATGATCATCAGAGGATTAGGACGACCTTTTATAGCACTAAAAATGTATCACTTTGTTTATTTTCACCATACTTAGTTATGTAAAATAATAATGACTCTCCTCAAACCCTTGACTAATTTGACATCCTTGTCTACTTCATATTTTCATATGATCCAGAATGGGAAGATATGTATCTAGTGCAGTCAATTCATACTCTGATTCAGTTTAGGATTTCTTTTGTTTATTTGGTGGGGTTTTTTTTAACTCTTTTTTACTTCTGCAATCTATCTATGAAGTAGTTTCAAATGCTGAAGTCCAGAACAACCAAGCACATGCAGTACATAGAAAAATACAAATTACATCTATCTTAGTACTGAGTCATATCTTCCACACATTTATGCTTCATCGTAAGCAAAACTTTGTATTCAATTGGTAGGGATTTATTTACAGTCATTCAATTACACATGTTTGCTTGAACTGCTGAACAATGGACTGTTTACTAGTAACATCCCTCAGGGATCAATCCCAGTGCTGGTGGTGTTCAGTGGCTTTGTTAAAGACTGGAATGGTGGGACAGAATGAATCTTCAGCCAATTTTCAGTTATACTGAGCTGCAAAAAGCACACAATATACTGGAGGGATAGGACTGCTATTCAGAACCATCTGGCACAGGTTGAAGAAATGGTCTGAGGAGTGCTGTAACGGTCTACAATGAAAAAAGCAAATACCTAAACCAAGCTCAGAATAACCTCCAAGCAATAGAACTGTGTGGAACTAAAGTGGCTAGAAACAGGTTTTGCAGAAAAGCACTCTGAGTCTGGGCTGACATAAAGTTGAATGTGAGCCAGCAATGGGCCCCTATAAACAAATAAGGCCAGCAACATTCCTGGTTATAAGAGAAGGGGGCAGCAGGTCAAGGGAGGTGATAATTCCCAGCATCTAGAATGAATTCATCTAGAGTGCTGTGTTCAGTTTTGGTCTTCTTAATTTGGGAAAACATGGGCATAGTGGAGTGAATCTAGGGAAGGGCCATTGGTCAGAGGACTGAAGCACATGGAATATGAAGAGAGTATGAGAGAAGTGAATTTGTTCAACCTACAGAAAACAAGACTGCAGGGATACCTTTCCTTTTGCTGCCTACAACTATTGAGTGTTTGAGAGACGAATAGAGAAAAAACCATCCAGACTCTTTCAGATAAGCACAGTTGAATAATTAGAGGCAAATGACCCAAGTTGGATCACAGGAGAATTTGACTGTATAAAGAAATAGTTCTGGTGGGTAGTCAAATGATCCTGAGGGTTTCCTAGAGAGGCTGTGGAGAATCAATCCTTGTAGATATTCAAAACTCAAATGTTTAGGGCCCTGAGTAATCTCCATGTCTGTGTTGCCTTAGAGCAGGAGGTTGGCCTAGGGACCTAAAGATGCCCCTTCCAGCTGAGACTATCCTATAATTCTGTGATCAGCATTCATTTTAGCTCCTCTTACCTGAAAGCACTCCTCACATGCAGCTTCCACAATGCTTTTACAAAGTGATGTATAGCTTACCTATACATTATGTGTTATGTATTATGATTACTTCACACCTATAAATAGAGATAGGGGTAGCAGAGAAATCATATTTGGTTGCATATTCACACTGAAATTCAAGATCTTCTTTTCACTCTCAAGTTCATGACCACACACTTGACTAATTAGTATCTTCTCCACACAGAGAAAATGTAGGTGAATCGGTTAGTTCTTTCAGATATTCCCAATATTTTTCATACAAAAGAAAGTTGTGGCTCTACTTTTTCTTCTTTAAAGATATTATTGCTGTTAGTTAAAAATATTGCTGTACCAAGAGTGCTATAGATGCCTGGGGCCAAGCACCAAATAAAACATTACCAGACTACGAAATTATTCAGAAATGGAATAATTTTCTTAATATAACCACATTATCTTCCTGTTGTATTTTCTGCCATTATACAGCTTGCTTTCACAGAAGATGAAACAGGGTATTATCACATGTTAAAAATCATAATTACGAATATAATTTGTCCAATGGCACTAACTAATTTTCTATTTGGTAGGAATAAGTCAGGCATTTTTAAGTCAGGAATTGCTTTTTTTTTTTTTTTTTTTTTTTTTTTTTTCCAAAAAAAAAAAAATTTTTTTTTTTTTTCCCAAATAAAAAGAACTCTGTTGAGTTTTGGTTTTAATGTTCTTAATTAGTTTAATTTTGTTTTGAAAATAATCTAATAAATTATCTTAGCAAGTAAAGTACTTATTCTTTAATATGTAAAAGCAGCTGTCTTCATGTTTTCTGTAGTATGCTTCACTATCCAAAGGGAAAAGAATATTCTCTGCTTCCTCGCTGGTGAGGGTTTTTTTGCAAAGACAGTGAGAAAACATGATTTCTTCACATCTCACATAAATGCAGCCAGTCTTCCTCCCCTCCTTTCCACATTTCCTCTTGGCTGTGGGTTTTCAGGATCAGTCTTGGAATTCTTCCATCTGGAAGCACAAAAATCACTAATTCATCATTCTTGCAACAGTGAAAATGTTGTATTCCAAGAAATATGAATGATATATTTCTGTGAAGCATATTTTGTTCTTGGCTCTAGGAAGATAAGGAAGTTAGCTATTTTTCTTTATATTGGAAATGCCATGACCTAAGCCTGGTTGTTTTTTTCTGGGTGTCTCTTTTTTGTGTCTGAGGGAAATCTTTCTCATCTTTGAGGCCATGACTGAAAAAGCTGAGAACAAAACTCATAGCTCAATCAAGTTGTTAATCATAATCAAAAGAGATTTGTTGGTAAATGGCAGCAAAATATTTAACATAAAGGTAGAAAAGGAAAAGACAGAGAGAGTTATTTGTTTGATTTGGGTTATTTTTAAATGTGTATATATTTGTATATTATACAAATATAATGTATGTTTTTATATATGTTTTAATATATATTTTTATATAAAATATACTTGTATATTTTTAAAGAATTGTTTAAACCCTAAAGCTAGCTTAAACTTTTACAAGTGCAAATAAGTATCTGTGGATAGAACAGAACAAGACAGGATTAAACCACTGTCTCAAGTGGAAGTCTAAGTGTAAACAGAATCCATTAACCCCGTTTTAAAAAAAAAAAAAAAATCAAAATATTACATTCCCTATAGATTAACAGTTTCAAAATAAAATTTCTACTACTATTTCTCATTTCAGTCTATGCAATACTGGTATGCAATACTAATCTTACAATGACACTAGGTCATTTACACTGCTTAAGGTGATGTCTACTTTCTTAACAGATAACATTTTGCAGAACAGGGAAGTCAAATTGTATTTTTTTTTTAATGTTTTGGAGACATTTTTGAAAAACATGAAAAGAAATACTGTCTCAGAGTCAAAGGGCAAAATGCTAGTGTTAGTAATGAGATGCTTCTTGGAGGTTATCAGTACCATTAATGGCTTTTAAGTCCATTAAAACAAATCTCTGGAGTTGCTTACCTCTTCGTCAAATTAATGCTATGATAAAACCTATATCAACACTTCTTGTGAATTGAACATGCACATTATTACATGATTAATAAGATTTTGGAAGCCATATAGTAGGTTTACTTTTTTTTTGGAAGCCATTTAGGTTTATGTAGTAGTAGTAAACATTTCTTATATATTTTTCCTTGGCATAAGAAAGAAGTAAAAGAGGAAAAAACCCAAACAAACACGAAAAACATCACATTCACAAAAGACTGAATTGCTCCATATTTCTCTCTAAGAGATTAGCGGTAGAGGAGACAGCAGATTTCAATCCTCTATTACAACCGTCAGCTTCCACAGCCTCAAGAACAAATAGTTCTGCTCCTGCTCCTTTTATTCATCTTCTGAGATCTACAACTATTCTACTGACAATAAATGATTTAAAACAGTTGGTGTTTTCTAGAAATCTGATTAGACACTTTTAACTTTTAGAATAACTGCTATAGGATAGCGATGCTATAGTAAAAATAATATGACTAAAGGCTGTATCCTAACAGCGTTGGTACAAAGGAGCTGAAGTAATACTGACAAGATCGAATCTGTGCTCTTCTACATTTTGATTTTGCGACCATAACGTTCTTTTAAGAAAAATTTACACTGCAATTATTAAATACCTAATTTGAATTATGCAGGTATTTACTGATACAATAGAATATATTGCTATTCTCTCTTGTACATTCCAACAATCTACTAAAGAGGAACATATCCATAGGTTTTCATTATTGTTGTTAAAGCATTACTAACTAATACAAAAAAACCATGTTTTTCTTTAAGATACATTGAAAAGCCTGAAGTTTAATTTACACCTCAGTACTGTAAAAAGCTTCCAAAAAAACCTCATTTGAAATTGATCATTTGAAGTTCTGTTAGCTTTGCTGTCTTCCACTTTCCGAATCAAAATACTGCTGTTACTTCAGTGCAATATTATAGTGTTAGATATATGGGGAGGAAGAATGATGATGTAAATTATTTCTCATATTTTAATCATTTCTACGTCTTTGTTTTTGCAGCGTACTTTTGTGTTTCTTGTGGTGTTTTTGTCTTGATGTTGCTTTTTGTTTGTTTGTTTAGTTTCTAGTGTCTACACTATGACTAGAACATGTCTTATAATCTTTCTTGTGGTCCACTGAAGTCGGGATGTGGCCAAACCAAGGCTACTCCAGGATAGGGCATCAGGTTCAGATTCAATGACTGAAAACAGGGCCAGACAGAACAGCGGGGCCTGGGGATGGGGATGGGGCTATGCTGGGATGTCAGCTAGTAGATGTGACCCCAATCCAGTCAGATTCTTCTGTGGCTGGGCAAGGCAGAGCTGCGGTAGGGCTGGACATCAGTGCTGTTGCAGATCTGCTGGAATGGACAGCCCTAGATGGCCTGAAAATGGGTCCTAGGCCCATGGGCATTTTCAGTTGTAAAAAGAAACTAAAAAGCAAGAAATTAAAATTCAGTTATTGATTTATATTTAACAGATCCTTTCTTTGCTTCTTTGGTGTCTTAGCATGAGATGTGAGACTCCTAGCCAAGCCATCTCCTTTGTAATTGATATTGATCTCACCACTGGGCTAGTCCCTGAATTTTTAACTCTCCTTTTTATATTTTCTAACAGAAAAAAGGGTATATCCATGTCAGCTTCTCCTGGGTAAAGTTCTTCTGTCACTTTGTTTCTCCCTAGGCTTGCAATCAGTTTGTTTCTTAACTTGTTTGATTTGATCTATTTCTGTTTATTGATTATTCACAAGTGCATGCTTTTATGTTTTTCAGGATTACTCCAGAAGGACATTCATGCTGAGGCAAAGAATGAGGTGCTTCCTCTTTGTCCTTGTTACCAATTTTCGATTTATATTACCACTTTTTTTCCATGACATTCCCTGACAGGCTGTTACAGTTAATTGTTTTATTGTAACATTGATAAACTTCAGTAATCGTATATCATGATTTGTACACAGAAATCACTAGATTAATAGCTTTCATTTCAGACTGTACAGCATCCACAACTGTAAGTTAATAGCATAGATGATGGCTTCAAAATTCGCTTTCTAGTAATCTGTTCTAAGGATTATGTAAATGCTTTACTGTGGCAAAAGGCACTAAAAAAATTTTTATAAATACATGAGCAACAAAAGGAGCACTAAAGAGAATCTCCATCCTTCATTGCATGTGGGATGAAACAGTGACAACAGATAAGGTAATAAATGTCTTATTTGCCTCAGTTTTTAAAAATAAGACAAATTGTTCATGGGATATCCATCCCCCTGAGCTGAAGGACAGGGATGTAGAGCAGAATGAAAACCTCAAATAATCAAAAATTTCTGTGAGAGAATTACAGGAAATTAATCCTCTCAAAAATATCCCATTTCAACTGACATAAAAGATTAAAATATACATAACCTTCTGCATTAGAAAAATGGAAAAAAATAGGTTTTTATGAACATATGTAAGATGTCCTTAAATATAAATCTCAACACATTTAAGCCATAAAATTATACTCATGAATGCTTAGTTCCAAGAGCAAGCCTTTAACAGAATTTTTAAAAATATATGTCATAAATTACATGTTTTTAAGAAATTCGTCAAAATAAAGCTTTAAAATATTGAGAACAAGGTTTTCTACTAATCCAAAGCAAAATATATGTTTATACTCAGAGTTAAATATTTAACATATAGATAAGTATTTAGGGAGATGAAAAGGCAAGCTCTATTTATACTTGATTTCTTTTAAAGAATCTAACTCCAGGACCATGATATAGTTTAGAGGAAAGCAGATGCTATAAATGGTAAAGTGGAGGTGGCTTTCACCTTAGCTTTCAAAATGTATAATACAATGTCAAGAACTTAGTAGGAAAGGAGAAACCAGAACAGTATCCTTACACTCAAATACAAATACAAGTAATAATCTTTTATTCCTGCAAATCTACGCATACTGAAATTAATATAAAGAACTTAAGGGTGAAAATTAAGTAATTTTACATTAGGAGTAAGGCCTTAATATCTTTTATAAGAAAAAATTCTTAAGGGTCTTCGTGCAAAGGGAATATTAGAGTAAGATAGACAATGGCATCAAATAATTCTAATGTTCAAAGAACAGCCCTTGCAAAAATTGTATTTCTCTAAATAATACATTGGGTTTAATGAAATTAATGTCACATGAATTTCTCTTTTCCTAAAGGGAAGGTGAATATGTTATCAGAGTCCAATATTATCTGACTATGTTCTTTTAGATATTTCACACAGGGAATAACACCAAATTCACTTATTTGAAAATACTTGCTACTTCACTTGATGTAGAAGTGATACAGCAATGTAGTGAAACCACAACATAAACACTTCATGGTGATTGCTCTATGTAGTTAGATCCCAACACAAACATGATGCCCATGCCCAATATCTACATGCTCTCCAGCACATCACTGGGCAGCCCCAGTCACCGGAAAGGAATACAGATATTCAAGCCTGTTGCTCTTCTCAAAATCTATTTTGTTGGTCACTAATTTTTGGGTTTTTTACTTTAGGTTTGGCTGAGACATGTATACATCCCTCCCGTATTGGTCTGTCTCAATCCAGAAGACATTCACAGCTTCTCTTGATTCACTTAGCAATGGGTGTTTACACAAGCTCCATCCAGCTGATAAACAGATAGCTGATGCATTTTTTTAAAGTCTTCTGGCCACCCTCTTTGTTCTTTCTTTACAACAGCTGAGCTTACTCCCCATATTCTACCCTGAACTTCGCAAGTGCTTGTGCTCATTTCCTTCTTCCACGCTAGGGATTTTTTGATCAGTTGCACTCACACACTCCCACACACGTGTACGTACATATAAAGTAAATATAATTTTGACAGGATGTTGCTGGTAGCAGATATTTATAGAATTAATTTGTGCTGTTGAAGAGTGTGAATCCTAAAAGTGTAGGTCCAATGCAATGAATTGAGTATTACAGTTACTGAGATGAGGAAAAATATTTCTTTTAACTGAGTATAGGCAGACTGATGAATCTAAAATAGGAACTCCATTATTTTAGTCATGTCAGATATTAAAGCTTATGAAGTGGATAAATTATATGGTTGGAAATTAGTCTGCTTTCCATCACCCTTTGCATGAGTTTTTCCCCTTCCCCTGTCTATATTATATAAATAGTTTAAAAAATTCCTAAAATTTAATTAGATTAATTCCTGGTTTGAGTACCCCATGTTATGCACCACAAATAGCTTACCAAGTTTTATGTCATTTGAAACATGCTGTCAGTAGCTTCCAACCAAACACTTCATTTTGTGATTTCTGTAGTCAAAAATTTCTGCAATTTTCTACATTTGCCTCCATAAAAGCAAGTTTTTTGATTGTACTTCTGATTAAAGCAAAATTAATACCCTATCACAGAATCAATAAAGTTAAACACTTTATTTTACTGTTGTAATTATCTCTGGGTTATCAATTCGTTTAAATAAGATGTAAAGAGACTAGTCATCTGGACAGTGATGATAAGCCTTGCAGGATAGTAGCAGGCAAAGAAAATTAAATAGACGGGTAAGATGGGTTGACTTTTACTGTATGCCATGTGCCCACCAAGGCACTCTATCACTTCCCTGTATCAATATGAGAGGAGAGGGAAACCCATTTAAAAAGCCCATGGGTCAAGATAAGGGATCACTTGCTAATTGCCACCACAAGCAAAATAGATTCAACTTGAATAAATTAATATAATTTACTGCAATTAATCACAAAGAAGGATATTGAGAAATAAAATCCAGGAAAGTACAAATTTAAAAATGAAACAAAACAAAACCAAACCCTAACATATTAACAAATTATAAATAACTGTTACAGGTATATTTCTTAGTTAATAATTTTTAGTATAACTCTATTACCATAGAGTGCACAATCACATCAACTTGTATGCCTTCCTGCATGCTTTTCTGCTGCCCTCTCTTTCACTCAATCCATTCCTTTTTTCTTTCCTTCTTTCCTTCCTTCCTTCCATCCTTCCTTGATGAATCTATTTTATTTTATTCAGAATGCATACACAGTGTATAAAAGAGACAAAAGCAGTTTCTGTACCTTGAGTTAATTCAGTTAATTCTAACTGTAGGGAGAGGTAATTTATATTTCATGGTTTATTTTACATTATAATTTGGAACAGAATCAGACTGATAAATATTGCTAACTTGTGCAAAATGTAATTTTCATTTACTGAACATTTCTTTAGTAAATCCCAGCTGGTGTTTACCTTGTCTACAGTCACTGAAATACTTTAGTCAGTAAGGTCCCAAAGTTGAGTTAAGGTAAGTCGTCTATGTAGTTATAGAGGGAGAGGGATATATAGGGGGTATATATAGAGCGTATGTACAGGGAGAGAGAAAAAGGATGAGAACAAACCTTCATGATTCCCAAGGTAAATATCTTTCCATGTTGAAATGTAACCTAGACTAAGATCCTAAACACAACCAAATGAAACCACCTAATGACTGGTGAGATTACACTAAAAACAAGGTAATGTAATAGATTTTCTCTGATGTCCCAGTTTATTCCAAATGTAAAATTCAGATCTTTTTAATACTGCCCATAATCAAAGAAATATCGGAGAAAAAAATCCTTCATACAATAATGTGCTGCCCATGATAGAAATAGATATTACAATCCATAATTATATCTTGATATTTATAAATATAATATTTAAGATGACTATAAAGAATATTTACCTCTCCAAGACAATTATCTGATGAAGGAGCAACTGCCTAAGGGGAAAGTCTCAACACCTAGTTAAATTCAAATTATATTAAAAACGAAATATTAAATGAAAGAATTTCTACTAAATGGTTAGCAAAGCCATAAATACCTGAAACTGCTATCATTCACAATTTTTTGTCACATAATTCTGCTTCAGGGTTTGATAAATATCAATAAGTAGGAGAAACACATGAATTTGCTTCCTGAAAAAAAGAAATTGTTTTTAACAATTCTTCTCAAGATTTTTATCAGTAATGTAACTGTCCCCAACGGTGACGTAAACAGATTGAATACTGAAATACTGAATTACTCTGTACAGTTATACCTTAAAATAATGTTACTGTGTCACTTAGCATATTAAGTGTATCAGTAATTTGTATTTTAGTATAATTAAAATCAAATCTCTGTCATGGTAACTGCCCTTCAGGTAGTTATGGGGCATTATTAAATCACATCTTAGGTTCCTCTATGCAAGATTGAAGAAAATCAGCTCTCTTAATCTCTGTTTTTGTTTAAGTCCTCTAGGCTGCAGACCATTCTGGTAGCCTTCTTCAGTTTCTCCACATTCTTTTTGATCAGGGTCACCCCAAACTGGGTACACTGGTCCAGGTGCAATCTCACCAGCACTGAATAAACAGGAATAACAATTTTCTTAATTCGCCTGATCATACTTTCCTTACTGTATCATAGAGGGGCAAGATTTGTTTTATTTAAGATAAAAGCACACTTGTGGGTTCATATTCAGCCTACTGTTCACTGAGCTTCCCTTTTTCTTTCCATCAAAACTACTTTTCAGCCAGGTGCTTCCCAGATCCCCCTGGTGGTATGTGCCTTTGCATTTCTGATCCTTGAACTCCATGAAGTTTCTATTGGTCCCATGCTAAAATCTCTCTGTTCCAAGCTCAAGGTCTTAATTTAAATTCCTAATGTTAGGGTGGTTTTAGGGACAAGTTCCTGTATAGAGAATTCACAAATTCCTGATCTGAAATAAATTTCTTGATGATTTTAGCAAAATAATGTTCCTGGCCTACAACCAATATCTGCTCTTTGAACAGTCATGAGGAAGGGTATTTGAATAGGTATCAAAGCAGAATGAAGAAGACCTACAAGACATACTGAGTAGAATAGAAATGAAAGGTGTACTACAAACTCATCTTAGTCTCTTGTATTTTGATTCCCGGGATGCCCCTAATTAGTGTTTTTTTCCTTTCAAAGTCCTGTGCCAGGGTTAAAAGATGAGTGGAACTCGCAGCTTTGGTCTTAAAATGTGTTTATTAAATTTCTTACCTCAAAACTCTGCGTGTTGCCTTACACTAGGCCTAACGCACTGAAAGACACCTCTGTCAAGAACACGAGACCTGGTCTTCAAGGTCTTTTAAAGGTTTCTGGTCCAATTAACTTTTAAAACGCACTATATTTACAGTTTTGTGCCAATAATTACTACCAGTTCTAGACATGCAATTTTCTACCTCACATACATTCTACCAATGTCTTTGTGCCACCGTCACAGCAGAAGATGGAGTCGATAAAGAAGAACTTAAGAAAACGCCCAAAATTCTCCATCTTGCTCCTATCTACTTCCATTCTAAAAACCCAAAACTACAAATTTTCACCCTGTGACAAACTAAACTACTATCTAATTTAAATTTTTGTTTTCATTTCATCCATAAGTGGTGGCAGTTTTTCTCATGGACTAAGGTCAAAGGCAATGATTTCCTGGGGTCTCCACAAGGGTCTTGGAGACCCCAGGGCAATTTGATGGGTTTTCCCTGGGCCCTGGACTCCAACATTGGTCAGAAGTCTGTGAAGTAATTAGGATCTAAGGCTGTGAATCATTCCTTGTCTGCAGACAAGGCCACTGATTTTAACATTCAGTCTGCTTTTATGTTTGTTATTATCACTGTCTTTTGTCACTGCGTGTTTCTTTGACCTTTTTGATTTTGTTCTGTTAGCAAGTCATGGAAAGAATAGTTACTGTTTCTTTTATCCATAAAAATAATAATAAAAAAAAAATGCAATAAATGATGTTTATTTTCACCAGGCAGTATTGTAAAATGAGAATCCTCAGCTTGTAGTTCCCAGCTCATGTATCCCTTTAAAGTCATGAATCTACATGTCTTGAGAGGACTTTTATGGCAGATAAGTGTTAATATTTCTCAAATGGAATGAATGTACACACAGTAGTGTGTCCTTGGAATTATCTCCTCAACCTCAAAGTATAGTTGTACTAGGTCAATCAACTGTCTTCATAGCACCAGTATGCTGCTGTATTTTGCATTTGTCACAAAAATGAAGCTGAAGATACACCAGTGTTTCATTTATTGCTGAAGAGTCCTTACACAGCATCAAGGACCTTCTGCTTCTCACACTGCCCTGCAGTGAGTAGGCCAGGGCTGCAAAAGATGGTAGGAGGAAACAGCCAGGACAGCTGACCCCTACTGACCAGAGGGATTTGCCACACCATATGGCATCATGCTCAGCTATAAAAGCTCAGGAGGAAGTGCTTCTGTTCTTGGTTATGGCATTTGTACCTGTTGAACAAGATGAAGCTTTGTCTTCCAGGTGGTGGCTGGAAATCTGCTGGCTGATAAGAAGTACTGAATTAATTCTTTCTTTGATTTGCTTATGTGTGAAACTTTGCCTCACTTATTAAACTGTCTTTATCTCTACGTGTGAGTTTTCAGCTCATGCTCCCCTAGGGGAGTCTTTACTCTAGCTAGGAAAGTAAGCGAGCAACTGGCTGGGGGCTTAGCCTCTGGTCAAGTATTTCAGGATAGCTTCTTTAATATGTGCTATTTTTAAATGCTTTTAATTAAGCATATTATAATAATGCATAACCCCCCCCCCAATACTACAGAATAGATGAAATACCTGTTTCTATAAAATTTTGTTTGATGTAGAATTCAGTGGAAGCATTGCTGAAGAAGCTTTCTAATAATTCTTGAAAACAGAGTTTAGTATATCCAATATAAAATGCAAGTGCTTTAGGGTATGTATTTTAGGGTTGAAATTAAGGAGTTTATGAAGTGATTTTATGTCGTTTTAAGAGGTATTTAGATTCAGTTTCCGACTTATGTTTTTTTTACTGAAAGTTGGCTATTTTCATCCAATTTACTCATTATGGTCCCTTAATGGCTGTGCATGCTTTCTGTTTATAATTTCCTTTTCAGATGATTTAGTATATTTTATTTTTATGTCTTTCTTCTATCAATTCTATTTCCTACACATATTTTAAGTATAAATATTTCCCACCATTAAACTTTATCTATTTGTGTCATAACATCCGTATTTAAATCCTAACTACTAGTAGCTAAAAAAATAACAGAGTCCAAAATAAACATTGTAAAGGAAACGCAGGGCTCTAATAAAAAGGGAAGTCAGCAAAGCAAACGCAGATACAACCAATATGGTCAGTGCTACGTTTCTCCTTTATTCTGTGTAAGATGGCAGGTTTTATACACTCTGTATAGTTTACACTTACAGATGATCTCTCATTGGCACACAGAACAAGGAAGAATGCAAACACTTGTTGAATAAACTGTTTAAGGTAGCTGCCTTGTCTACACCAATTACTATACTATAAAACCCTTTGACCCTTGTCACACCTTAAGTGAAAATATTAACTAGGACACACTCTTGGCTCTAATTTTATCTGCGCTGCAGAGGCCTTGATGTTAGGCCGTGGTCCAGCCTGAGGCCTGGACCCAGTCTGGGTGATTCAATCACAGCAAGATCTCCTACAACATTGAATCATCAGTGACGAGTAAGATCAAAAGTAAAATATGGAACTACTTAAGGCAATGGGAAAAGAACAAATTAGTTGGAATGATGTTATTAAATTTTGTTTCCATATTAATGTGATACAAATAGTAAGGAATTATATAATTCAGAGCAATTGTAGTGTCTACATATTGGATTATGGGATGCATTATGAGACATCATGGGGAGGGCCAAATGTCTTTTTTTTAAGCAGGACTCATGATTTCTTGTGGAGGGCAATTATGTTCCTCAGATGCACAGTGTAGTCAGGGTTGAAAGGTTAACATCCTAATGTCCCTAGTGCTAAAACCAGAACTATTGTCTCAGACAAACAATAAATATTTCCCCAAGTTTTTAAAAGCACATGAACAATATCCTCCTGTTGCTCCAACTGATAAGGTTTACCTATTTATTAGTTTCATTTGGAAATTACACATTAGTGTTTGTGTGGATGGAATTATTTCTCTTTTGTTTAGCACAAACAGGGAATAAAAAAATGCCATTCTTTGCTCACTGAAATCCAGAGCTATTAGTTCCTAGTTCAGATAAAGCTGAAATTCTCATAATTGGAGGCCATTATTTGGTCTTCCCACTGGTTTCACCCCCTTTTTGCCCAGAAGAAATTAAATCATAACTTAATGAGATTCATTAATACTGTACTCATTCACTGTGCCCAAAAGTACTTCTAAATAGCTGATTTTTTTCTGTCACCCCAGTTCTACACATCATCTCCCTTCATGCTGCTCTGCTGATGCATTACCACACCGTCGCAATTTGGAAGAAAGAGCGATACATAGAGCTTAACTTCAGCTGCCTGTGTTGATTTACAGGACCTGGCATGATTTGACAAGTCTATCCCTAATCCCAGTTTTTGTCTGGTTCTCATCTATGAGAAGTCAGCTTCTATACACTTGTGAATGTGAGTGTGCACGTGTGCTGGCATGCAGCAACTTACACACATGCACACAAATCACAGAGTCACAGAATTGGGTCAGGTTGGAAGGCACCACAGGGAATCATCTGGTCCAACCTCCCTGCTCCAGCAGGGTCATCCCAGACCACATTGCACAGGATTGTGTCCAGATGGTTCATGAATTTCTCCAGTGAAGGGAGACTCTACATCTCTGGACAAACTGTTCCAGTACTCAGTAATTTGGAAGTTATTTGTTTTAAGTTGCTTAAAAGTAATGCAATAGCAAAATTCCGATACTCAATATTTTTATGTATTTTTTGTTTATTCAAAGTTATAATGAGAAAAAATAATGAGTAAAAAGAACACAGCCACTCATGAGTAAAAAGAACACAACCATTCAGCTGTACAAAGAGAACTCCTGTAGACCTCATTACACTGCCTGCACTGAACAAATCAAATACACACATGAATGCTAGTTGCCTTTTATTATACTCATAAAGCGGAGTTTGGGCTCATAAAAACTATAGCAGGCAACTTTATAAAAAACATAACAGCTTGATTTTAGTGGTTCCTTCATAGCTATCAAACAAAGCAGGTTTTTTCTCAAAAAAACCCCTAGCAGACACTTATGAAACAACTGCCTTATTTGGCATTGTGAAATGAGTATTTTCTCTGTATACTGGTTCATAAAAGAAAGGGACTGTCCTCTCCTATCCACTGTTCAAAATCAAATGCAAAAAAAAAAACCCTGTTAACTTGTCGGACGTATTCTAAGCATTAAGTATTATAGCTATGTAAATAATAGAGAAGTCATCTTTAGATGGATTCATTCAATTTCTGCTTAGAGATTTTTGTACGTTTTATTGTTCATTTTCAGGATAGTCCTATCTAAATACCCTATTCTAACAAATATTTAAGGAATTAATATTTTCATTAAAATTATTCATTTTTAATGTGGACATGGATAAGATATCTTATTTTCTCATTTGACACTCATCATCCTTTTTCTTATTTTCCCATTTAAGAGCTTCAGTTAGGCAATCACAAAAAAAGATTATGTTTCACCTAGATGAGCTCTCCTGCACTGAAGTGAAAAACAGCATTAAGGAATAACAACAGAAGTTTAAGAAGTCTCACAGGCTGCATTTTATTTCACTTTTTCATGGGAACAATTCACAGATAAATATTACATTTTTATAAATCTTTACTGGATCACAACTAATCTGTTATCATAAAAATAGCTTGTTTATCAAATAGTTTATTGCAAAAATAGCTTGACAATTTCTTCCTTTATTGTGCTCTGAGTCATGAAAACTCCAAAGGCTGACTGTCAGAATTCACTCTACTTTTACCATATAAAATCTTATGTATTTCAGATGGATTACATTAAAAAGCAAAACAAAACCCCACAAAAATTCCCATGCAAACTCAAGTTAGTTTCAATTATGATCTGGTCTGTAATAAATTCTGAGAAATTTCTTTACAATTAGATCTACTAGAATTCAAGCTGGGTCACCAGCTTCTCTAATCATTTACAAAAGTATTCTTTCTCTAGAATAGAATTCTTCCCCATCACCTTTATGAAGTGAAATAAGAAACTAGATTATGCATTTCCCATCTAGGTGTAATGCCCTGATTTAGACATTAGTACAGCATGAACAAAAGAAACAAAAGCAATAACAAAGCCCTTTTTTTGAGGGCTTTCCGTACCTTACTGTACTGAGAAATTTTAGAAAGAACCCCTGATGTTGGGGGTTAGGTTTGTTCCTTCTTTTCTCTAAAGAATTTTTTCACCCATAAGTTACCAAGGAGACCAAGTATTGGATACTTAAGGATACTTAACCGAAAACAAAGGTGAAGACAGGGCTTGAAGGGTGTGTGTGTGGGGGGGGAGGTTCCTTTTTCTTCTTCGGCGTTCGGAAAGAGAGAGAGCTGCTGGGCTGCGGTTTCACGGGAGGAGTTTTTTTTTCGGTGTAGCCAAAGGAATCCAGTCCTGGGATATCTACTACCATCAGTTCAGCCTGAATCCGGAGCCTTCTCAGCCACCCGCGGGAGCTGGGCCAGCCCTGCCTCGCCTTTGGCTTCTTCCAGCGCTGCTCCTCTTGCTACAGTGTGACCCTGCACCCCCCTGCCTGCTGGGACATTCTGCCTCTGCCGCCTGGACACCCTGCCATCTCAGCTACCAGCCCGGGACTTTCCACCGTTCCAGCTTGGTGCCCTGCGGATCTTGCAGGAGCACTGAGACCGAACTGCCCTGGGTTTTGTGAAGCAAAACCCCTCAAGGTTCTTGGTACTGTTGTCTTTGGTTATTAATGCTGTAGTTGGTTGGGTTTGTTTTTGTTGTTGTTGTTGTTGTTGTTGTTTGTTTGTTTGTTTGTTTTTGTCTGGTTGCTTTGTAATACATACTAGTAAAGAACTGCTATTTCCTATTCCCAAAAATCTTTGCCTAAGAGCCTCTGCTTGTAAATTTATAATTGAAAAAAAAGAGGGAAGGGGGGGGGGGGGGCTTACACTTCCCATTCCAAAGCAAACTCCAGCTTTTATCTGGCAGATACCTGTCTTCCCAAACCAAGACACCTGGTTATATCAAAGAATTTGGATTTCCAAAGGAGTGAACTCAGTTAAAGGAATTCTAATGCCAGATGGTGGTGTGTATTAGAAATGGCTGTTGAACAGATGAATCATCTTGCCCAATTGCCATTTTCCAGAGGTTGGAAAGGCCTGAGGAAGTTTTAGCACACAAAACCCAAACACGCAAGGCCTTTGCAAGTGTTATCCATCTTCCAAAATTTTCCTTTCAAGGACTACCTTCAAAACCCTCAACTGCCAAATTGTCATCAACTTTAGCACCCTAATGGATTTATGGAGTGGTTTTGGTAAAGATAAACCAAAGTATTCAAAGCCTGCACCTGCTCAGGGAGTTTTTTTCTGATTCTGAAATACAAGTATAACAGGACCAGTTGCTGATGTTATTTAGGTCTTTACCTCCCCTAGAGAACCTCCGGTATTATAAATATGAGCCCCTCAGTACAGTCATATACAGTCATAATATGTGCTGTGTGAAGGAGTTATCTGCTGTATTACTTCAATAAAGCATGTAAAATGAATGAACGATTTTTTTTTTTTTTTTCTTTCTTTTTTGTTCTACAGGATTAGCAAAGTTTAAAAGGAGAAATTTTGTTGGTGAAGAGATACAAATAGGTATATAGGTTTTGAGTTGGAACAAAAGAAGAATCCTAATTATGCAGAATCAAAGATGGAAAAGTCTGAACCAGAACCAACCTTCCACTTTAAAATGCAGACACTCAGCAAAGCCTTTGGAAAATGGTAAGCAATTTAGGGCAGTAGGTCTCTATGTGATTTTCTTTACTGATGCTGCTGTAACTGGGAAGTCTTTTCATATTTATGGAAACTTTTGAAGTAGTATTGCCAGACGCGTATTTAAATAGGCCATTTGGTTCTGGATTGAGAAAACCACAAGGAAACTACTTGTCTAGTAATGCAGTTTATTTATGTTTTAGGCTAAAAAAGTGTCTCCAAAAGTGATTTAGAGAGATTGTAAAAAAATTTGTCTCTGGTACGTTACAATAAAATAAAAATTATAATAGTTTAAAACTGATAACGTATTAAAATTAATGTAATAATGTGATGATATTGATTAAGATGATAGATTTATAAAAGACTTTACACATGGAATAAATAAAAGAAAAAGAAAGAGTAAGTGTTAAAGTGAAAACAGAAGAAAGCACATTGTGGATAAAAGAAATCCTCACAGCAGTAACAATTTTAGTTTTCAAAGAGATTCAGCATGTAGTATAAAAAGGTAAGATAGTTTCCTTATGTTTATGTTAAGTGAAAAAGTAAAACAAGTACAAAAACTACTCAAAAAGGGCATAGAATTATAATGAATAATTTTGCAGTTGTGCTTGGACAAACCTTGGGAATTTAGTAATAATTACGAAGATTCCCCGCCCCCCCCACCCCCACCCCGTAATAATTTCTTAGAGGCAAATTCCATTTTGCTTGGATTTTTAAAACTTGTTTGATGGCCTAATTCACAAAAGTCAATGTGAACAGAGGTAGGTTAAAACTGAGTGTTTTGTAAAGGTTAATTACTTTATGAGATTTTCAAAAGCACACAATGAGACAGTGAAGGAAAACATCAATAGGCCCATATTTTTCTAATATGATGAATGCAAAGCAAGACAACTGGGAGCAGCAATAGAATTTCTGTCAGAGCTGTATTAAAAATCAAATAGCATTTCTGTTTGAGTTAATGTAATTAGACCTTACTGTTGATTTCAATATTCTGTTCATTTTCAGCTTGTGCAAGGCAGCTGTGAAAAACAGATCCAAAGGACTTCTGAAGCTACACACAATTTCTGCCACTGTAGAAACTGGGCAAAGTTTTATCTATGATATTATTGAATTTCGGGAACAAAAAAGTCAGTTTTCTATTTTTATATAGAGGAGCAATTTCAGTGGTTGTCAATTGTCTATTTTAAAAAAATAGTCAAAAGCTTTAACCCAGCCAGTTAATATCAGAAATACAACGGATTGATTTAGTTATATAATTTTAGAAAATAAAATATTTCCTTCCAGCATACACTGTTTAATAGTAATATTGAAATAATGTCTGTATGTATCGGTGTAGGATTGGTCCAATATGCATGTGTGAAGGAAAGATACAGATACTATCCTTATGATTTAAATATATGTGAAACTGAGAGGAAATACTCTAAGGAAAAAAGTTATGTGGGACCTCAATATCCAAATGCAACTGATAACATACTTTGTAGAAGATATCATTTAGTGCAGATTTTTAATGTCAGCTCAAGTCTATTCAACACTGCAGAGAAATATGAAACTTTTCCTGTCAGGGCTTAGTGGGCTGTGGTTGAGCTGTTTTTTTTTTTTTTTTTTTCTACAGAAAACTTGCTGGGAAATCTTGAAATAAATACCAATAGTCGTTAGAGTAAATAGAAATGAGAGAAGGAATGCCACGGTCTATCTGGAATTAAATCTGCCAAGTATGGAAAGAACAAAAAGAAGAATTTCTTTACTGTACAGGAAACCATGCACTGGAACAGATTGCCCAGAGAGGTTGTGGAGTGTCCCTCACTGGAGTCATTCAAGGATCGTCTGGACATCATCCTGTGCCATGTGCTCTAGGACAACCCTCCTTGAGCAGAGAGATTTGACCAGATGATCCACTGTTGTTCCTTCTAATCTTACCCATTCTGTGACTCTATGAAATGCATTGAAAAGCTCATAATTTATTCAAGATTGTACCAGGAAAACCTCTTTCAAATAATTCCTCCAGAAGGTAAAGGTCCCTGCGTAATACAGATATGTTTCAGTATTAAGTAAATCTGAACTGAGATTATTCAAGCTTATGGTCTTGAAATATATCCTCAGAGATCAATTGCAGCCTCTCAGCTGCAGCTGCCAACTTGGATGAAAATCTAGTTGTATCTAGAACCAAATATTAAGCAGTTCAAAAATATAAACCTGTGCTCAGATCCTTTGATATCAGTTTTAAGAAATTTCTTACATTATGAGAAAGAGAAATGGGAGGAGAGCAAAGTTGTTTATTGGAAAGGTATTCTAAACAAACAAAAACAATACTATTTACTTGTCTAGTCTGTTCTTCCCACCAGCAAAGTTACTGTGTCAAACATAATGTAGTGATTAGATATAATAAAATGGAATAGATAGACCTAATAATTATTAGAACTTGCTATTATTGATAACTCTGTTAATTATGACAAACTATTGAATTACTTATTTACTTGATTTGAAAATAACAGAGCCTAAAAATTGCCTGGAATTTCAAGAGCATGGTCTTGCTCTTAGAAAGGTTGGTGACATTAATACTGTTTGAGTGGTCTGGGTTTCAAGGCTCTCCTAAGATGAGGAATCAGACAGTTGTAAGAGCCTTTGCAGAGATCACTGGAAGTTGCCTCAGAGAATTACGTTGGCTATCTGCTCCTTCTATGTCATTTAAGATCCGGTGTAGCTCAGTGAAAAGGCAGTGGAGGAGGTCACTAGAGCTCCTCCTGGAATGCTTGTAGCATTCCAGCAACAACTGCAGCAAGGGTTTTAGCCTGGAAGTCACTCTCCAATCCACTGCATTCTGTGTAGATGCATTTGCAACTTGTAGTGATATACAGAAGATCCACAAAGTGGGAAATGTTCAAAACCCAATATCAATGGTTTGTAAATCTTCTGTTTTATTTCTCCTCAATTAGTTGTTTTTGGTTGTCCTTGTTTTAATTTGATTTATTTCTATCACCAATATATGATAGGTGACACTGATACAATATTGCTGAAACCGTTATTGACTCCTAATGAGTTATGAGAACAAAGAGCAATGAGAGTAAATAGTAATTCCCTTTCCATCCCATCCATTTCCCCTTCCTTTTTCTTTTTCCTTTTCCTAAAACAAACAAAAGGGAAAGGAAAATATAATTTATGATTCTATGATTCTATTCCTTTTTCTTTTCCTTTTATCTGTTTAAAGGATAGTTTACCTTCCTTCTCTAGACAGATCTAGTCTCTTTGCTATTATATAAGCTGTGGATGAATGAAATTTACCATGCATTTATTTGGGACTAATAGAGTCTTGGTACAACATCAGTGAAAAACACCCAGCCAAAAACAAAGGCAGAATTGACTGTAGTCTACATATGCTTCTTCCTTCTATGTACAATACTTATATAATATGTAGACATACAGAGACGTATGTGGTATATATCATTTATCTACCCATATAGGTATATAGGCCCATATAGGTCATCTGGTACATAATGTCTACATGCAGTATGTATATATTTTATGTATATATATGTAAGATACACAATCTACATATACACTATAGTATAGGAATACTAAACATGTTTTTCTCCTTAATATGTTGAATTGTCTAACCTTTAAAAACATTAAACTGATTTTCTATTACTTCGGTGATTTTTTTTCTAATTCAGTGAGATTTAGTGAAGCTATGTGACTTTTAAATCATCATGAAAGTAGAAAGAACTCTTTATAAAGAAAAGTTGTAATAAAGCAAGATTCTGTGTCAATTCATCTCCCATTTCTTTCTTTCAGTTCCACACCTGCTATTCCTCTTTCTGTGTTTTTTTTGCTTTATTTTTAACCACTCTTTATTACATGTAATTTATTTTTTATCATTTTACAGTTCTGTATGATCTATTTTTCATTTCACCAACAGCTTCCTTCAAATTAGTAATTTTATTAAAATTATTTCTCATCTCAGCTGAAGCACACAAGACTACCATTCTTTCTAACAGAATCACTTTTGGATGTGACCTTTTTATTCCAGCCTGTTTTCACTTTTGTGTTGAGTTGGGCTCAATTAACAATTAAGCACTCACTAGCTGCTGGCTCACTCACTGCCCCCAGAGGAAAGTAGAGGGAAACTGTAAGGGCAAAAGTAAGAAAAACCTTTGGGCTGGGATAAAGACAGTTTAAAAGAAAGAGGAAAGACAGAAAAAATCACCAAAAAACAACCAAGTAATGAAGAGGAGAACACTTACCACCTCCTACCAGAAGAAGAATGGCTGGTCCCATACAGACTCTCTGGGTACAAACTCTATGCCCTGTTTTTATTGAGCATGATGAGTGTGGGATTGAGCGTGACATGCTATGGGATATTCTTTTGGTAGCTGAGGTCAGTGTCTTGCTGTCTGTTCCCAAACTCTTGCCCAACTCTAGCTGCCTAGCTGGGGGGCAGCGGAGTGAGAAACAGACGTGGTCTTGATGCTGTGCAAGCACTGCTCAGCAGTCGATAAAATCTTGTTGTGCTACTAAGGATGTTTTAGCCACAAGTGTAAAACACGGCACAAGGTGAACTGCTATGAAGAGAAGTAGTCCCATCCTAGCCAGACCCAGTAAAACTTTTACCACTAAACTTGGGGAACGTATGGTGTCTTACACTTGCAATAAATTTTTTTGTGATGTCTTATTGGCTTTTTTCAGTAAGAATTCTGATTTATGACAATTCTGATTTACTTTATTTTGATTCTGCTAGAAGAAGGGTGTCTCTTGGTATATTTTTATCTATTTTGTTCCACTTCTTTTGATGGAACGGACCTGAATTTCACCTCCTGGTTGTATTTCATTATTGTACCCTCCCCTTCTCTGACTCTTGATTCCTCCTCCAGAGAAAGATGGGGCTGTTGACTACAGCAACAGTTCTGCCTCTCACACAGAAGCTGTGTCTGTCTATACTGTATATCCTACTTCTCATGTGTTGTAACAGTGTTGTGTAGTTTGTACTACATGTCAGAAAGTGAAACTGATTAGCATTTAGAAGTTTATATATTGCACAAAAATAATAGCAGGACGACACCAAAACTCCTTATTCTCAGATGAGTTTCCCTATCCAATGTTACCTCATGTTACCTCATGCACGTATGTATCTTTCATCTCTTCCTGTGACTTCACACTTTTGAAGCTGTGTCACTGAGGAAAAAAGAAAAAGTCTGGAAAAGATTCCCTGTCTTTTTTTCTGGACAAACCTATACCCTGATGAATTAGGAAATTCTCAGGGAAAATTTGAGCTACTTTTTTTAACTTATGAAGGAAGAAACTGAAATTAACTTTGTTCCCCTTGAGTGAGCATTTCCTTTCTTAGAATTGTTGTTGTGTTACTAAAAATGTACAGTGCATAAATTTACAGAGTTCCTCCTCTCACATGAATAACAGCAACCTGCGAGAGGGCTGTAGGAGTTCTAGTCCTCTGTATAAAAGTGAATTTAATCTAAAGCCATCTGACTCAAACCTGTTCTTAAATTTAAAACAGATATTATAAGGTGTACTTACACTTCTTTCAAGACTCTTCTGTACTTAGCAGTAGAGCTGTGAGAAATGCACTATCTGTGCACTATCATGCTCTAATCTTAAATGGAGACAGCGTCAACAAATTTATGCGTTATTCCATTGAACTGAAGAGAGGCACTGAAGTATGAAGGACTTTAAATTCCATAATGCAAATTAGACAAAGGCAAGCCAGATTTAAACATGCCTCTGAAACAGACAACAAGCTAGTCTTTCCAGAATATGTCGTGTATTTCAGTGTATTCTTGTTGTTTTGATTATGAGAAACCAAAATACTACATAGCGATGGATGACAGCTTGCAGCATCTGTCCTCTTTTCAGACATTGAAGGCTTTAATTTTGTTTTATTTTGTTTTACTCTGTTTTGTTTAGCAGTCCTTACCACAAAAGTGACATCCCTGCTTTAAATAGCAAGAGTTCTTTCACCTTGTCCCCTCTAAAATCTTAATATAGTCCCTCTCTCAGCCTGGGTTCCACGCACTGACGATCTATTAAAATCATTCTGCTTTTGTCAACCACATTTCTCAGTAGATATTATTTCCTTGGGTAATAAAAGGATAAGGCAAATTTGATACTATGATTGATTTAGAAACACACAGGCCTGTAATACAGTATTGGTGTTACTGAAAACAAGCCATAAGCTTTTCAGAGAATTTACAAAGCCTCAGGATTAAGGCAATGAAAGGGTGATCCTAACATAAGGAAAAGTGGTATGAATAAAGGGTGTATAACAATTTTAACTGTGTTGTTATGCTTCCTTTCCGGTAAAGATAACATCTAGATTTATAGTGATTCTTGAATTAGACTAGCATGAGACAATAAAAACAGTGTTAGAACTGATGTTTTCTGAAAGCAGTGTGAATAATAGGAACAGAGAGGAAAACTTTTCTCAAGTTAAAAATTTGGATAAGACAATTTTTTCAGTAGTATAGATTAGACAGTTAAAGATCTGTGAAAATCAGTGCACGTGACTTTTGAGTGTGACCCAAAGAGATGTAAATTATCGGTATTATTATTTCATGATTATGTAATGATTTTGAGTGAGATAATTGAACAGTTTTACCTCTTCCCAAAACCATGACAAAAATAAGTACCGTTAAGATTAGTTATTTTATAATTTATGTGATTTCAAGATCAACCATGAAATTAGGAAGTTTGTTGATTTTTAGTGATTTTATTTTTTTACTTTGTTAGAAAGCATATTTCAATACTCTCACTTTTCTATTAAAAATATTTATTAATCTTAAGAACTCTCTTCTTTTTTGCTGTTTTACCCAGAACCCTGTACTTTTCCATAGAATTAAGAGCAGTTAATCAACAAAATTTGTGAAATGATTGAGTTCTGAATGATCAAGGTTAAATCAACTTCAAAGGAAGTAATTACTAAAATATTGAAACGAAAGCAAATAAAAATAAAATTGCTACAAACCTTGACCTCAGGAATTAATCCAGAAAAAATACAAAATGCACTTCAGATTTCAGTGTTAAGGATATAATTTATGAAACTTGATTAAAAACTGACATGGACTGTCTGGTATAAAAAAAATGCCATAAATAGAGAGTTTACAAAACCATAGAAGCAAATAATAATAAAAAAAAATATTAAATGTCTGATGTATTTTGCTTTTCTCTTTTTGATTGTTGTTCATTCCTTTGTACATTTCATTTATTTAGTATGAAACCTCGAGAAAAAAGGATAGAAGGAAAAGGAAACACAAAGTTCTTCTCTTTGGTGAACACTTCAACATAAAATCAATTTTACATATGAGACAACAATAACCAAAGTAATGCGCTAAGTGGAAATAAAAAGCTAAAATCCTCTTTTCAAAAGAAAAGACAATTTGTGTGAAGATTAATAGTTTCAAGTGACTCTCAGTCCTTGTACATTCACAGTTGAAATGCACAGATGTTCAGTTACTTCTTTAAGCTTCATCATATATTTTTCAATGTATTTCACAGGAGCAAAGAGTGGAGTCTGTAGCAGAAATGTCTGTAAGCAGTTGTGGTCTGTGGGGAAAACACCATGAGCTGTAGTATGTCTGTTCAAATGGGGTCCAGGCTGCTTCAAGACAAGGGAAAACCACAGGGGAAAATATTAATTGTGCATCAAAATTTCACTATACTACACTGAATTTGATCCAATCAGAGAAGAATTAAGAGACCCCAGCAAAGGCTACCTAACAAAGATGCTAGCAAAGATGCTATTAGAGGCTGAAGAGGCATGCTTTAGGAAGGCACTCCATGAAGTCCCTAAAGGTACTGGGGTCCCTGCAAGGCTTGTGCCAATGCAGGGACACCCCTGAGGGACCACAGTTCATGGATGGCTTACACCGGGTAAGGAGAAACCATGAAGGACTGTGGCCCTGGGTGACCCGGGCCAGGGAAGAGCACAAAGGACTGAAGCAGCAGAAATCATTAAAGGCAGAGATACTACCTTACCCTCCTAAGCCACTTCACACCTGGCTGGATGAACTGGACAAACTGAGTATAAAATATGGTGAAAATATATAAAATCGAAAAAGGAGAGGGAAAACGATATTTATGTAGATGCAGGGGTGTGTGCATGTATGTGTGAAAGTGTGTTGAAATGATGTGATCCTTTATTTTTTGTTTGTGTGTGTCCTTTTTTTCCCCTTAATACCTTAAAAAAGTGTTCAGCCTTGTGTTGGATGTCAACAAATCAAGATATGTAAAATTCACACTTCTAGAGGTTTTTTGTTGCCTGTGACAGCAATATACAGGAAATATACCATAACATTTGTATGAAAATTGCATACTATTACTCTAATGTACACTTCAATTTGCAAACTATCTATCTTCACTTTATCTTCAGCTTACAGTAAATACAGAAATATCTTAAAACTGTATTTGGAGTTACAAGTACAGAAATATACAGAATAAATATGCCTCTGTGTTTCCTTCTTTGAGGGAAATGTTTAAATGCATGAGTTCTAGTAAGCAAGAAGCTAACAAACATGCAAGAAAACTTCAATGTAGAACTTATGCTTACACACTTGATTCCTTAACTAATGGTCTTTGATAGGGAACAGTGATTACTCTTTCTAAGAAATCTGTTTCAGGATAAGAAGAATATTATTTTAATTTTGATGTAATGTAAGTCACTAAAAACCTATTGAAATTTAGTGTGCGACTTTATAAGCAGAGCCACTCATTGTCAGTCCATTCATTAATCAAAATGAACGAATAGATCATTAACAAGGCATTACAGGACTGAACTTTAATATTTTTTTATGTTATTTAATCATATGCTTATTTATAGATAATGTAATTTTGCATATATTTTATAGAGTTGTTGCTGTATTTAAAGCCCGCAGGTAACTGAACACCATGCATCTGCTTGCTCATTTTCCTCTGATTGGATGAGGGAGAGAACTAGAATAATAAAAGTAAGAAAACTCATGGCTTAAGGTAAATGCAGTTTAATAGTTAAAGCAAAAGCTGCAGGTGCAAGTAAAGCAAAAGAAGGAATTCATTCACCGCTTCCCGTGGCCAGGCAGATAAAGAAAAGCCAGACTCCATTCCATGCAGCAGTGACTAGGGAAGACAAAACACCATCACTCTGATTGTTCCCCTCTTCCTCCTTCTTCGGCTAGCTTTTGTTACTGAACACGACTCTGTATGGTACAGAATATCCCTTTAGTCAGCTGGGGTCACCAGTCCTGGCTGTGTGCCCTCCCAACTTTTCGTGCACCTCCACTCTACTCACTGATAGGTTGAGTGAGAAGCAGAATAGGCCCTGACTCTGTGTATTAAACCAATTTTATGACACAGTTTCTATAGTAAGTTTTACTTGGCATAAATAGAGCCTTCAGGGTGACTTCAGAATGAGGAATATTGGACATGTTTTAATTATATTAACATGGTGGATATCTTGTGTTGTTCTGTGTGTAAAGAACCGGGCCTTTTTTTTTTTTTTTTTAACTACACTTGTTATCATTTTGTTCTGCCTTGGTATGACAACAGCAAGGTAACCTCAAGCACAGGCACAGCAGGAACAAGCAGTCTGTCTTTACTGTTCTTCCTGCAGGGAAATATTCTTTTTGATGCTAGAACTTGTTTTTAACTGATAGTAGAGCATAGATGAAGAATCCTTCAGGAGTGTACTGATCTCAAGAAAAAGTCCATTGCTATGTAACAGATTCTATGGTTTTTTTTTTTTTGGTTTTGTTTTTTTTTTTTNTTTTTTTGCTGTTATTTTGTTAATGGAACTGCTAATAAGTGTTTTGACCCTTGATTAAGACAGGCAGTAGCCTCTTTCAGCTAAGATCAGTCCCACATGCTGCTAACAGTAGAATTTTATTAAAGCGACAAATTTGTTAAGTATATCTATGAATACCCAAAGCTGGTCTTAGTGAACTTTAAACAGCATTAGAAAGAATAGCTCTAACCATACATGGCTTTAGCTTTAACAGTACTCTCTTGATTTCTGTATTTATCCTGCTTCTGTTATGATTCAAGCTTGCAGCTGGCACTGAAGAGCAAAGAACAGAGTAATTTCATGCTTCCTAATATATACTGTTGATGATTAGATGATGTTTAAGCTGAAAGTACATTAAGAAATTTCAGCATGATCCAGAAGATGTAAAAATAAATGAATTGACAGATGAACCCAAAGATGAACTAATGCTCATTTTCTTCCTTTTCAAATCCTCTCTCATTTTCAGGATTTATACCAGTTGCCATATTTCCTTGATTAGTAGAGCAAGCATTATTTAGTGACTCTTAAAAAATCCTCTCCAAAAATACATATTTTGTACTTTACAGGATTGTTAGTATATTGCATAACACAGTTTTATAAAAGATTTTTAGTCATAGCATTCAATGGAAGGTAGACAATAACCATGCAAATGCTTAAAAAAATCTGTCCCATTGTCTTTGTAAGATGTTGCTGTCATATGAGAAAAGAAAGGTATGTGTATAAATATGTACGTATAGCAAACTTCTCCTTGAAAGCAGTGATGGCAGCTAGTTAGATTGTGCTTGGAAGTACCATATAGCCTAAAGTTATTTTAGCCCCATTTCAGTCTGTCAGTAATATAATCATTCACTTGTACAAAACTTCTTTCCTTTTATTTGGAAAGATCGAGTATTGAAACTTCATATTCTGTCTGATATTAAGGACAGCTTTCCTCCATCTCAGAAAATGGCCTGTGCTTTTATTTAACTCACTTAGTGTTTTGGATGTGCATCCTAACTTTCATCCTTCTAATATGAGGCTCTGTGTTTTGTCATGTCTGAACACATAACTCTTAGGTGTATATAAATGTTCAGAAGCACATGTACATTATGGTAGATAAATGTATTAATGATATTTCTGGATATCTTGAACAGCAAAGAGAAACAAATCTAAGTTGAAACTTTCCTGCTTCTCTTCTGAAAAAAANAAAAAAAAAAAAAAAAAAAAGAAAAAAGAAAAAAATTCAGTATTTCCTTCCACACATAATAGATCATCAATAATCAGATCACTGATACAGATAATTATTTTTAGATAGGAAAAATATAAATTTTTGTAGTAAGTATTGTGCATTCTACTTTCAAATATAAAAGGGTTTTTTTGTTTGTTTGTCTAACACTGAATAAGATTCTGTGATATATTTCAGTATTTTACAGTCTATATAAAATTTAAGTAAAACAGGAAGTACTCAATTCTTCTTTTTTTACTTGATAGTTTTCTCTATATTTCAGATGAATTAGACCACAATTCTTTATGGATAGAAAATTAGGTCAAAAAAATCTTAACAGTGATTTTCTTTAGCCTCTTTTTCTACTCAGCCTCCCTACTGAGGAAGATATTTTCACAGAAAACACCTTACCTCTGTGCAATTATTTCAGGATGGCTCTGAATAATTATAGGCTGGCTCTGCAGAGAGATCTGGAACAGCTGGATGGATGGGCAGAGTCTAACAAGATGAAGTTTAGTAAGTCCAAGTGCTGACTCCTGCAATTTGGCCACAATAACCCCCTGCAGCGTTATAGGCTGAGGACGGTGTGGCTGGACAGTGCCCAGGCAGAGAGGGACATGGGGGTTCTGGTGACAGCAGCTGAACATGAGCCAGCAGTGTGCCCTGGTGGCCAAGGCCAACGGCATCCTGGCCTGGGTCAGGAATAGTGTGGCCAGCAGGAGCAAGGAGTTCATTCTTCCCCTCTACTCAGCACTGGTGAGGCCACACCTCGAGTGCTGTGTCCAGTTCTGGGCCCTCAGTTTAGGATGGACGTTGAGATACTTGAACGGGTCCAGAGGAGGCAACAAGGCTGGTGGGGAGCTTGGAACACAAACCCTGTGAGGAACAACTGAGGGAGCTTACTATCTAATTGGTAATGCGTTTCATTGAAGTCCTGTAAATAATTATTATAAGATTAAACTATTCCGTTTTTTCATTTGCTTAGCTGACTGCTAGAAACTGCACTTAGGAAAACAGGGTATGATGCCCCAGACTGGTGAAGTTAAAATTACTTCTTAAAATGATGATGTTGGAAGTTTATAGAAGTTTTGGACAACTACCCCCAGATCAGTAGGATTACTCTCAAGAAAGTATTTGAAAGGGGAAATCAAATACATAGCTACAAAATGAGGAGCAAATGGCTGGGCCCAGTGTTGTAGAGAAGAATGTTGAGGTTATAATGGACTAAAAAGTATTTTTGAAAAGATAAATCTTATTCTGAGGCAGACTAACAAGATTGCTGTATGTCAGTCAAAAATAGTAATAGCAAATAGAAATAGTCATAGAAAAGTGGATTTCTAGTATCTGATGTTGGTGAGACTGCAAATGTGGTAAAGTGTGTTTAATAACAATATAGAAAAAAATCTTATATTTTTAAAGCAGTCTCTTTGTCTCCTTTCCTCCCCAGTTTACCTAATCAAGAAAATGTTCAGGAAGGAAGATACCTTATTATGATGACTTTCATGCACCAACTGTTAAGGAGGACATTAGAGGTCTGGAGGAAAGGAAAAAGAAAAATAATTGAGTAGAAGTAGAATTTAGAGTAAAACAGAAAACACACCTTTTAAGAGAAGATCTAGGAAGACTCAAACAATTCAGAAAATGTTGCAGCAAAACTGGTGAAGCAATTGCTTTCTTCAGCAATTTTGGTAATAGAAACATTATGGGGCAAGGGGGAAAAAGCAAGTATTTTCTAAATACAAATTTTTGAGGTCTCCCCCTCTGGAGGTTTTTAAGAGTGCATTAAACAAAAAAAAAAAGTGTTCTTATCCTTCCTCAATAAATGATAGACTATTCTCCCTCAACAAAGTACCTTCAAGACCAATTATTTATGGCTAAATGATTATGATGGGTCATATGATATGTCAGTTTACCTATGGTCTGTATATAAGATTATGAAAATACATCCTAATAGTAAACTTTTATGTCTAACTGCCCTGCTGTAATTTGCAAGGACTGAAAAAACACAGTGAAATTTCATCTGATTTAGGAAGGGCTTTGATCCTTTAATTGCCTTTTAGGTACCTTCTGTTTATCTTTTGGTTACAGGTAAAGAACAAATAAATTCTTCTATGGATTCAAAATTGTTCTATAGATTGATATTGACCTAGGATACATTAGTTGTAGGACTGAATTTCTGAAACACACCTACAGTTTTAGAATTGCAAGTTCCAATGAAAATTAATATCCACCTAAGTTATCCAAGAGTTTTTCCACTGAATGTATGTCTCTTAGGGATAAATAGCCAGGACAGGTGGGGAGGAAGGGTAGTGCATCATGTAGAGGACGAATTACACTGAACAGTGCTTGCAATTAGGTACTACATGGCTGAGAGCCTCCGGGTTTAGTTTAGGGGAAAAGCTTATAAAGTAGATGGTGTTGTGGGAATCTACTGTACATAATCCATCAAGTATGATGACATCAATGTATTCCTATATAAGGCATTAAGAAAAATCTCTAGATCAATTGCTCTTGGCCTTACGGATGACTTCAACTTCCTAGAGCTTTACTTGGGACTATCATATGTCATACGCAAACAGGTTGAGGAAATTACTGAAGCATGTTGAAGACAATGTTTTGATAAAGATACTAAGACAGCAAAACAGAAAAAGGGTAAAAACTGTTTGGCAGGCAGTCACAAGTGATGTTCCTTAGGGCTCAGTTTTAAGGCCAGTTCTCTTCAATGTTTTTTATCAATAACCTGGACAGAGGAGTTGCATACACACAAAATAAGTTTGCTGACAATACTAAGATAGGAGGAGCTGTTGATTCAGTAGAGGATAGACACCTTACAGAAAGATCGTGACAGACCAGAGCACTGGACAACTACCAATCATATGAAATTTACACTGCAAGTACTGCATTCTGCACCTGAGAGTGTAATCCTGGATGAATGTATAGACTGGGGGACAAGACCCTAGAGTGCAGACCTGCAGAAAGGGATCTGGAGAGCTTGTTTGATGACCAGCTCAATATGAGTCAACAATATGCCCTCGAGGCCAAAAGAGCCAACAGTATTCTGGGAGTCATTAGGCACAGTGTAACATACTGGTGGAAAGGATTGTCCAGCTGGTGCATCCTCACCACAAGTGCTGTGTGTAATTTTGCCTTTCTAAATGCAAGAAGGATGTAAAAATATTAGAATGTGTTCAGAGGATGATAGCAAAGATGGTGAAAGGTCTAGAGGGAATGACTTATGCAGAGTGGCTGGACATAGTAGGTTTGTTCAGCTTTGAGGAGGCTGAAAGGTGATCTCATTGCTGTCTACAACTTCCTTATGGGAGGAAGCAGAGAAGGAGGTGATGACCATGTCTCTCTAGTGTCTGGTGATAGGACACAAGGGAATGCCTTACAGCTGCATCACTAACAGTTCAGATTAAAAATTAGGGAAGAGTCCATTGATCAAGCAGTGGATCAAGCTCCCCAGGAAAGCAGTCATGGCTCCAAGCCTGTCACTGCTCAAGAAGCATCTGGGGAATGCTCTTAGCTATATGATTAACTTTTAGCTTGCCCTGTCTGGAGTCAGGAGTTGAACTCAGTGAACCTTGTGGGTGTCTTTCAACACAGGATATTCTGTAATTCTAAATAAGGTATCTAGGAATACTTTTAAAGAAGAAAGAGATGAGCTCTTCTAAGGCATGACTGATCTCATTCTAAATTAGATTTGTACATATGGCCATCCAAATTGTTTCTTAAAATGACATGCATCCCATTTACTATGATGGCATTTTAGATTTCCAGACAGCTCCTTTAGGCATGCCTGAAGTTATGCTATTTGAACTGTATCCTTTTTCACCTTAGTACTTCAGCAGCGCTAAAAAAATCATTCACTGCTAAAAAAAAAAATTCCAGAAAGAAAACAAAATAAAGAAATGCAATACATTGAAACTTCTTATCTCCTTTATTAAATTCAATGAGTTTGGACATTTCCTTTGGGAATAGGATATGAAAATAATCTTTGCTATGACAATATTTCTTCCTTAATCATCCATTCATTGCACTTAAAAGTTATTGGAAGGTCTTTTCTAAAACTATAAATGTTTACGTGGAAAAGCTCATTTAGTTAGTAGTTCACAATAAAAGAGATAAAGGTAATGTTCTGAATTCAAGCTATAAGTAGTGCAATGAACTTCATAAACATTTTCAGGAAATTGTATTAGAAACAGATTAGGGTAGAAATAGGCTAAAACAAACAAAAAAAACCCCTGTATCCTATTTTTTTTAACAGTTTTTCTTTTCTTCTATTTATTATATTTCCTAATGGGAAGTGCATTACATTGTCACATTCTGCAATGCCTGCAGAATTCTGCAGGATGTTACAATCTTTCTTATTGATACCACAATACATACAATACAGTCTATCACCAGTCATGTACGTTTTTCTCAATTTAAATGTACATTGATATTGGTGAGAAAAATCACATTTCATAAAAACAAACAGAGCTAATGTGATGTGAAGACTCTGAATGAAATCTAACAAAGCAGAAAAACTCTAATATTTCATTCATCTCCTAGTACTTTGAAAGGGAAGTTCCCATCAATTGCACCAAAAAAAAAAAAAAATCAGCACATTACTAATTATGAATATGAGCAAGATAAGCAAAATAGAGCCCAGTGTGGACCCTCTGCTGAATGGAGCAGAAGATCTAGTGACAAAAACATATGGGAAAGATAAAAGTATGGAATGCTTTTGTTATCTTGATCTTTATAGTAAGACAGGCCTTCAGGAGCCTCAGGCCCCTAAAACAGGAGGAAAGTCTAAAGCAGATTTGCACTCAGTAGAGGATAACCAAGCTGAGGAACATTTAAAAAAACTGGATACAGACAAGTCCATGGGACTTGATGGGATATACCCACAAGTACTGAGTAAGTTCCTCAATTACATTGTAAAACCACTCTTGATTGTCTTTGAAAGGTCATTGCAACTGTGAGAGGTGACTAAAGGATAGAAGAAAGCAAATTTCTCTCTTTTTCTTTTTTTCTTTTTTTTTTTTTTTTTTTCAGAAACCTTCTGCATAGAAAAGGTCTGTGTCTAGGTCAAGGGAACAGATGCTCTCTCCTTCCTTTATATCCTCACAGTATTTTTTTCAGGTCCATTTAAGTACAAGACACATTATGAAAGCATTTTTTGCAAGTTTGCTCCTTGATTCCCACAGGAAAGATGATATGCACATATTGAAAGGGATTGCAGTGTCATGATCAGGGTCCCAACTCTTGGTGACTGAATGATAAAGAATAAACACACCTCCTCATCTGTCTTTCTCTAGGATAGAGGGCCTTCATACTAGTAATTTTTCTAGTAACCTTCACTGGACTGAGAGAATACCAGAAGGGATATTGAAAAAAAATCTCTTCATATTTATTGCCTACAGAATCATTGATTTCTAGAACAGAGTGAAACCAGAAGCAGATCTTGAATGTACAAAACATGGTTAAGGATAGAAATAAGATTATGCCATTTTTTTACTCATTATCATTGTCCAATTAAACATATTGTGAAAAATACAAATATTATGAAAAGATAAACTAAAAGTAAAAGCATTTAAATCTAAATTTTCTTTAATTTTAAAGGAAAAAATTAAGAAAATGTTGAAATAGAATCAGCTGAACAGACAAAAATAAATTCAAAAGCATTTAGTGGGAGATTATGTCAGAATTACTATTGACGGAACAATGTGTTTATTAAAACAACTTCAGTATCAGAGAAAAAAGGGAAAGGGAAGGGATTTATTTTTTTAAAAGTTTACAAAGGTAACATGAGCCGCTACAGACCAGTGAGTCTGAACTTTGATTTGTGTGAATCTGTAGAAACTATAATACCTAATAAAGTAAGATGAGACAGACAAAGTTATTTTATTGGAGAAGATAACATATTTAAGAAACATATTTAAGGAATAACTTCCTTCTACAAAGACTATTAAAGATTTTGAGAAAAGACAATGGGCAGATAGACCAGAATGAACAAATTTTATTAAAAAGTAGTAATTTCTTTTTTTTGTCCCCAAAAATAAATCATTAGTCAAAAGTGTTTAAAGAATTTAATCACTGTCAGCTAAAAGTAGTTTTCATAGAGTAGCAATATCTTAAAATATCACAGCATAGAAATAACTGGTGAATTTTCCTAGCAAAAAAGATTAACATAAAATCTCCAAGATTGTCTGTCTTGGTAGTTGTACTTTTCACTGTAATGAAGTTTCACCAGAGATGCAAAATAGAAGAATCAAATCTGAGCTGACTGTGAAGTTCTATAGAATATTCTCATTAAAACCTAAGTGGATTGGTCTCACCAGCACTGAAGTAGTTCAGAACTACAGTCAGCTCTGATCTAAGGTAGTTGTCAACACCCCTTTTGTACTTCCTGGAGAGAAAGTACATCTCTAGAACTGACTTTTTTCACCTTAATGCAGATACTTATAATAGGTTGGTGTTTATATACCTGATATTAATTTCCCTCAACATAGAATTATACTTCCTGACTGTAAGATGTTTAGAGGTATTTGTGTCTGGTTTCCAACTACAGCAAATCGATCGCAGATCCTTTGTCATATTTTTCAGCACAATGTGGATGCTTCAGATAACCTAGGGTGTCTCAGATGCCACTAGATACTTAGGCTGAGGGAGCACAAACATTGTGGATATCTCCATTGACTGGAAAGATAGATACTAAGACCAGACATAGATGCTCATCTATGTTTGCAGCTAGATAAGCTGAATTCAAACATGATCCACTGGGCAATAAAATCATAGACTCAGAACACCTGGGATTGGAATGGATCTCTGGATGTCACCTTGTCTGCTCAAATTAGGGCCATGTTTGAAGTCTGATTCAAATATATATATTTTCCTATTGAGGAATGCATAGATATGTGTGGAAAAACTGAACAGAAAATTTATCTAAGATTCTAATATATAATCATGATATAAGGCTTTTAATTCAACTTCAAGGGCCATTACACAAGACTGGATAATCAATCATCTGGAATTGTAAGCATACTACTCTATTGTCACCAAAACAAACTCAGAATACAGAGAAATCTTAGAAAGAGAATGAAGAACAAAACACAAACACTGGAATGTCACTGAATAACTAAATTAGAAAGGCAGTGAAAATCCTTGTTGCTTAAAGAGAAAAATAAGGCTATTATGTTTTCATTGTTGCAAAGAGATGTAATAAGCAATATGATAGAATATTTTTAAATCATTAAAATATAAATTATACTGAAAGTACTTTAGGTTTTTTCCAGATTTCACCTGATTGTGAGTCTTAGAATATATGTATTTATTAGTTTAGTATTAAAATACACTAATTGGTATAAAAACTGAGCAGAAGGAACTCCATTAAAAAGGAGTGTTTAGCTCTGCATATACTAGTCATAAGAAATTCCAAGAAATCTATATGTTGCTTATCACTGTGAGTGGTCCCAGTGTGATAATACAATAAATTTAACAAGTACCTTTATTTGCTATTGGTTGTTATTGATATCCTTTATCCACAAGTTAAACTAAGGAAAAAAAAACTCCCTTCTTTTTTTTTTTTTTTTTTTTTTTAAAGCTACATAATAATGGAAAAATAAATCTAGCAGCTGTTCTTCTAAATTAATCTGAATATTGTTAGAGGCAATACAGAACTGGAGTACAAGAAGTGATGCGATGATATTGTATGTTGTTGAAAGATACATCCAGTACACTTTCAAAACTCATCTATATCCACCACTCTATTGTAGATCAGCTTTTCAGAATTAAAAAGGAACATAGCAATATTCATGTTTATTGATGTACTTGGAAATATTTTAATAAATTTCCAGACTTTATTATTAGTGTTATTTAGTAAGATACACTTGTAAAACACAGCTATTCACTAACCAAATCTAAATCAACTTGTAGGTAGAGCAACATGAGGTCCTGATAATATGCCATTAAATGGAGGGAAAAAAGGCAGTTAACGCAGCTGCAGCAGTTGCCATAGTGCAGCAACAGCACAAAGGGACCCTGAATCTTCACTCAAAACTGTACTGTGACAGAGGTACCACCACCTCCAACACCAATTAGAGTAGATATTCCTACCACAGCAGAGACCCTCACCTAGACACAACTACTTTGATATCATGCTTCCATCCTCATCTCTGGCAGTGCCTTCTGTTCTGGAATTGCCCTAGAAGTGTCTGATGCCTCCCTTCAGGACCTAACCTGTGCCTACTCCCTGTGTGAATCCTGCTCTGGTTGTGGTGCTAAGTCACTAGATGAAAGGGCATCATGAGAAGGTGAATGAGATGTGCACCATTGGGAAGGAAGAACAGGGTCTTCACAGGGTCTTCAAAGATCAGACAGAGAAAACAGCCCCAGACCTTGCTCCAAGTAAAGAGACAGCTGAAGGCTACCTTATGAGGAAGCAGTGAACGAAGGCACCCAAAATGGAGGGGACTAGAAATTTCTGGCAAGAAGTAACTGTAGTGGGTCTAATGCTGGCCAAATGCCCATGCACCCACTAGAAGTTATTTACTCATTTCCCTCTGTGAGATATGGACGAAGAGAAGGAAGGCAAAACAGGCTCAAAACTTTAAAAGGTATAAAGAAAACCTTAATAAAAAGAATTAAAAGAAAAATTATAAGGAAAAAAAAAATCAGAATAAACCTTCAGAACACTTTTCCTCTCCCCACACCCTCTTTTCTTTCCCGCTGACAATGTAAAGAGAAAAAACGTGTAACTTTCTGTCAGTTTACCACCTCTAAAAAAATTTTTCCTCAGTCCACTAAGGGAGAGGACTCTGTCTTGCTATGCCATGGAGAAGGGAAAGGGCCATCACTCCAGCAGAGCCCAATGAGGCCTTGCCCAGCTGCAGGGGCCACACAGGGCTAGCCCAGAGAGGCCAGTTACCTGACCAAAAGCCAGAAGCCAGTAGAGCTTTTCTGGGCTTTGTTCATTATCACGTGTCTTCACAGGTGTGTTCAACTCTTTTAAGTGATTTAGCCAGGTGTCAGTCTTCAATCTAGGCAGCTGATTGGCTCTTCAAAACTAGGCAGCTGATTGATTCTACCAGGTTCCTCTAGGGAACCACCCCCTCAACTAAAAACCAGTCTTCATTAACTGTGACAGTAACAAACACAAGTTGCTATGTCTCAATATAAGAAAAGTTTTCCCTTTATGAGGGAGAGGAAACACAAGGATGCTGAGGAAAGAGTCTGTTGAATCTCCACCATCTAAGGCATTTAAATATTAACTGGAAAAAACAACATGGTCAAAGAGTGTTTGCTTTGAACTGAAGGTTTTGCTAAGTGGCCTCTAGAGTCCCTTCCCAACCTATATGGTTCTGCAATTCTATGATTGCTTGGAGAAATTCTTGTTGCATAACCTCAGTACTAAATGTATTCGTATTTTACTCTTCTATACAATTTTCTTTAGTTCAGTCTCACCAATGTAGTGAACTGAAACTCATCTTTCTTTTGTCCTTTTCTTTCACCCTTTTTTTCTTTTTTTTCTTTTTCTTTTGAAATGGTAAATATCTTTATACCACTTTCATTTACTTCTCAAGACTACCTTTAAAGTACTTTCCAAGAAACTCTCTGATAAAATTACAGGGCGGAAGCTTTACCTCTTTAATATATCTTATGTTATAGTGAGGAATAGAATTTGAATATTTTGTTTATGTGAAACAGAATAAAAGACATGTATATGTAACAGGAAACAGAATTATTTCTTTCTAAATATTTTCTGAAAAAGGTTAAAGCCTTTAATCTCTGCCTTGTTGTCCAGTATTCCACTCTTTATTAGGGAGTAGTACCTACATCTTTGCACAAGTTTTATTTGAAGTTGCGTTTCTTCTTTAAAAATACTCATTATAAAAAGAAATTGTTTTTAACTCATATGTATTTCTGAATTTTAACTGGCTATTTTCTTAAAGTTTTCTCAATATAGCTGATATGTTCTATATCAAGAATTTTGCCCTTGGTATCTATCTAATGAAGTTTTATAAAGTGTAATTCAAATGCTTTGCTATTATATTCAAGAGGTGTGACATGATGTTACACAAAATTACAAGTGGAGAGGATTCAGTATCACTATTATTTACTAATAAGTGGAAAGTTTTTTTCAGCTATTTTTTTTTACTTTTAATTTGAAATAATCAGAGTTTAAAACTTCATTTCAGTGTAGAGTTGGAGTATGTGGTCATTTATTCACGGCTGTATTACACCAGGTATATTGATGCTCATCACTGCAAAGATTTTGATTTAGAGGTTTGCAGTTTTTTGATAATCTTTCAGTAAGCTATTGCTTTTCTGCTAATGGTTAACTACAACTTAAAATTCTCTTGTGCATGAATAAAAGAGCTTTGAAGGCCACAGGCAATGGGAAGACAGCACTGTAACAACTGGAGAACTATAAAATTGTATATAAGGAAAAAAAGAGAAAAGACTTGCAAAAACATTTAGAATTCTATTTGAAATCACTCTTCAGACTCATTGAATGTTCATGAATATTAAATCAGTTGAAAGAAGGTGAGATTATTTTTGAAGACCCCATCCTGTTGACCATCACTGAAGCCTTTCAGTTAAGTTTTAAGCTGTTAAACATTCAATGGAACAAGAAGTGGAAGATGGGTTTCTAAGTGGTGCCAACACCACCCAGAATTATTCTGTCATTTCCTTGTGCTCAGTTAAGGTTTAATTAATGCAATGATGAAAACCTTTTAACAAATTACAGAAAAAAGAGAAAATACTTTCTCCAACATTTCATGTCAAAATAAGTATTTACATGACTAATGAAATATCTATGTAATTAAAATGCACATCTTTTGCAATATTCATAGGATTGTAGAATGGTTTGCATTGAGAGGGTCCTTAATGATCCATCTAGACCCAATCTCTTGCCATCAGGAGAGACAGCTTCCCCTAGACCATGTCGATTAAAGCCTTAATTGGCACTTTCAGGTGTGGTCATCCACAGCTTCTCTGGGCAACCTGTCCTAGTGCCTCACTGTTCCCACAGTAAAGAATTTCTTCCTCATACCTAATATTAACCCTCTTTCAGTTTAAAGCTATTATTCTTTGTTCTGTCACATCAAGTCTTTGAAAGAAGTCCTTCTCCAACTTTCTTGCAGGCCCACATTAGATACTGAAAGATGACAGTAAAGTCTTTCCGGAACCTTCTCACTTTCTCTTCTCCAGGCTGGAAACCCTTAACTTTCTCAGCCTTTTCTCATAGGGAAGTTTCTCCAGACCACTGACGATCTTGGTGGCCCTCCTCTGGACTATCTCCAACTGTTTTATTCCCTTCATATGTTGAGGGCCCCAGAGCTGGATGCAGTCCTGCAGGTGGAGTCTCACAAGAGCAGAGCAGAGAGGAAGAATCCTCTCCCTCAACCCGGTGATCACACTGCTTTTGATGCAGTTTAAATTGTTAAGATGTTAAATTGTTTAAGTCTATTCTGGCACCTGCTTGCAAAATCAAAACCTGGGCATTTGTTCTTCTAGTAATGTACTGGTCAAAAGACAACACTAGCCTGTTATTTTCTTTTGCAACATTAAGTTAATTTATGCATGTAAACAGGAGGACAGAGCTCTTGTTTGGGAATTCAAATAAAATCCCAAACACACTAAAAACTGTAGCAATGTTTTCCTAGGCCACAACATTTACCAGGTATTTTTATGCAGTAGCTAAAATTATACCTCTCATTTAGTACATTGTGGGTTTGTTTTGTGAGTTGGGGTTTGGTTGTGTATTTTTTTGGCTATTGTTTGTTTCCTTATTTTGAAGAAACTACTCATAATTGTCAAATCTTCCTTTTACTGCATAAATCTTCTGAATTCCTGACTTGAAATTCTTCAGTCCCTGAGTCTGCAAGGTGTCTATTACCCAAATATGAATGAGATATATGCTTAGAGCAGTTAGAACAACAATACCGATGAGTTACACACCCCACTTTATGAGTATAGGTCACAGTGCACAACTGGTAAATAAATTGTCATGGATTGAAGAAGGAAAATACATGACATTTCTCAACATCTGATGTATATGGACACCTACACTGAGAAAAACAAAGTAATGAAGGTATGGTTAAATGCAGAATTCTTCCTTTCGATGGTGTTTGATGCTTTATCTCGGGAGCAACATTTTTTTATCTTTAAAGGTAAAGGCATCTAGGCCAAAAGAAATTTGCCATGACTCTATTAGAACTATCCTTAACTTGGCCGCTATAAACCTTATGTATTATGTAGTTCAGTCCTCTTGGAATGATGTGAGACTAGATACCAGTATACCATTATTCTATATTGTCATTTTAGACTAATACCTATAGTTAACACTTTTTTACTGAGTTGTCAATTCTATTGACACAGTGGCTATAGCTTTCCAAAATCTCACATATCTGCTGTGTCTGAAAGGCTTTGTTGAACTTTTTTTTTCTCACTCTTATCAACTGCAGCATCTTTGTTCAATGGTAGCAGTTTTTGGAAAGTTTTAGCCTTAGTCTTTCTCTCAGTAGTCCTCAAAGGCTTCTGAAGAGCTCCCATGTCTTTTTGAAGCACTTTTAATCTTTGAAATTCCATAATCATAGATACATTAAAAGCTACTTTAGGATACAAAGGTAGATGGAATTAGAACACACCAAAATTGTGTCCACTCAGAACACATATTCCTCTGTGAAACCCAGAGCTAACAATATTTTCACCTTAAGAGTTTGTCAGTCAAAGATTTCTTTTAAGTTCCTTCTAGAATTTAAGGAATCATTCATTTGCATAAATTACTAGTAGGAATCTTCAACTGAAAATTTCTTAAAAAGCCTTTCCAGGTATCTTCCAAGTATAGTTATTAAAAAAAAAAAAAAAAAAAACAAAAAACCAACCAACCAAAAAAACCCCTAAAAATCCCCAGAACCTCAACCCACAGAGTTCAAATCATTCTAGTTTGAAAACAGAACAGCAAAACTGATAAACTCTATCTGATATCACAGCACGCTGGCTAGGAGACTTTCCTAGCCATCAGTATACAGGAATTTGAGCTTTTTGGTACCTTGAGAGGAATTCAATAATAAATTAATTTCTTTCAAAAAGCCCAAAATCTGTGAAGATGTGCACTTCTGGTATCTCCCCAGCAACATGTATCTGAATGTCAGTGGTATGGAGCATTTTGCTTTCCTTTTTGTCACCAGTATTTCTGCAGCAGCAGCAGAAATTATTCCAAATCTGAAGAAAAATAATTTCAGCTCTCTTTATTTGAATGTGAAAACATCACACCCTTGCTGAAAATATACATGAAGAGTAAGAAAGGTTAGAATCAAGTATAGATGTATGCTTCTATTCTTGTTAGTGTTACTGTATTTCAACTTTTCATTCTCTGTCTCTCAGCTTTATCAGAGATGAATTTTTAAGAAATAGGTACAAAATGTACTTTTCTTGTTCAAAAATATCAATAACTTTACAAAGTGACTTTTTAATGACCTGTGGTGCATTCTCTTTAGTAGGGCTTGATCTACACTGTTTCTGAATATAGACATGTCAAAGTAATTTAAAGTGTACCATTGTTTATTCCCCACAGACAGTCTTAACCAATGTAAATTTTCTTTTGCTGAAAGACTGGATGACTTCATACTATGCAGGTTTTCCCAGAGTCTTTTGAGGCATTATTTTTAAAACAAAGCAATTTTCCCCCTATAATCTTGATTTTTCATTGAAGGCATTATTTCCTTCAAGATCATATTTGATTTGTTTATAAAAATTTCTGACCCTCTCTGCCCCAGTGAAGAGGGCTGAGTTTCTAGACTCAGATGAAAAATTTCCAACCCATTTCCATTTTGACTGCAATTTAAAAACAAACAAAAAAACAAATTACCCACCCTTATGGTGCATTTCACCATCCCACAATTCTTATCTGTTGCTGCAGGTAGGAATAACAAAGTCTTCAACTCTGTGTTTCAAAGACTTTCAGAGGCAACTGTATTAGGGAGACATTAGCTAGAACAGCTCCATGGGATGCTTGAATTTATGCTGGAGGCCACATTAGATTGAAACAACTGCAAATAAAAAGAACATGTGTTTTAAAAGCATTTTGCAGTCCCAAAGGGCAGGTTTTCTGTACTCTGGCTCCTGAGTCATATGCATCAGTCCTTCAAGGTAAATACATATGCCAAGGAATTTGTCTCGTGACAAGTCACACAACAAAGGTGAGCTAATGGTCAATGGCTTCAGTCATCAAGTTTGTATCTCTGATTTATCTTTGTCTCCTGCTTCCTTTGACAGAGTATTATCACAGTGTGCTTATTATGACATGGTAATTTCTCTATGGAGAATAGAAAACTTTGGTTGAAAATGGGATGTATCTGTGTGACTGACCAATGAGCTTCTACAGTGGAAGAAGGCATGGAGGAGATGGGCCAAGGTGATGTGCTCAGGAAATTCAGGGTAAGATAGAAGGAATGAACACAGATGTTGCAAAGAAAGCTTCACTTACCTGAACACCAAAGGACCAGCAGGTGGCCATTGTGTTACATGGCTGTATCAGTCAAGTGTATCAGCTGATCGTCTAAATGGCTTACCCTGTGTTAATCAAAAAAAGTGAATCTCTTCCTGATTTAGACAGAACAGCCTGGGGGAAGTGGCTCCCCAAAAGTGAGGAACTGTCAAAATGAACCTTGGAGAGAGAAGAAGCCTTGAGCTAACTTCAACCTACGTAATGTCTCCCAGCAATTAAGAATGCTGCAGCATTGTGGCAGTGAACATATAAAGACAGTAATAGGAATTGTGTTTGCATTGTGATCCAACTGCACACTGCAATTGCTGTATTGTGCTTGTCTTGTGATATCAATACATTGCATTATGTTAAATCAAATTATTTTGTAACGTCAATTATCTTTAAATAAGTAATTTTTGTATTGAAACATTAAACCTCCCCCTTGTGGAAAACCTAAATGAACCTGGTCAGAGAGTACTATGCTGACAGGGCGATATCAGTACTATATGGGCAGGGTCATCTTTAACTTTATTAGGTTTCTCTAAGACCCATCCCAACTGACTCTGAACACATCCAATGGTCAGGTATACACAACTTCTATGGGCAACCTGTTCCAGTGTCTTTAAAAAAAAAATTAAAAATTTCTTTCTGCTGACCAATGTAAACTTACATGTTTTCTGTTTGAAACTGTTACCCCTCGTCTTGTCATTTCAGTCCTTAGAAAAAAGATCTTTCCATCTTTCTTATAAGCCTCCTTTAACTATTGAAAGGTCACCATTAGATCTGCCTGAACTCTTCTCTTCTCATAGAAGAGAACTCCCCACAGTTTTCTTAGCCTTTTCTCGCAGAAGAAGTGCTCCAGTCCCCTGATGATTTTTGTGACCATCCTCTGGACCTGCTCAAAGGGGTCTTTCTTCTACTCAGAACATGGGAGGTGGATGCTGTACTCCAGGTGGGGTCTCCATAGCAGGATGCTCTGCCTAAACAGGGATATAGTCTGCCCCACTGGCACTGCCATTCAGCGTCACCTCGATTCTGAGTTTTGATGCTTTTTTTCAGCACCACACTTTGGAGCTAGGCCTGAAAGGATGGGTGCGGGAAGGATGGCCTTAAAGGATGGATGCCCATGGCTGATTCCAACAGCTTTTCTATTGGAGAGAGTGAGGCAAACAGGTCCTCTTCTCAAGGGTGTATCACATTCCTGAAATCACTCTCCCCAGGGATGAAGTCAGCAGTGTAGGATAACACCTTTGTCATGCCCACACTGTGCTACACTACACCCTCTCACTGCAGCCAGGACAGAAGGGTCTGCTGTTTTTAGAGTTGAAGAATGCTGAGACCAGCTTGACTGACCTATCAGATTTACCATGAGAACATGCAAGAGAGATGTTGCCTGAATGAGGCTGGGAGCAGCAAGAATATGCAGGCCTTGATACAGAAATGAGTCAAAACTGTTGAGCAGAGGAAACCAGAGTTGGTGACACTTTTTCCAGCACAAAGTCTATTTGGCTGAGGAAATCTGACAGCACATAATCATATATCACTAGCAATCAATCACTTTATGTGGTAAAAGGCCAGTCCCACTTTTGCACAGTGAGGATTACTAACGTATCTCCCTAAGATGTGTGAAGGAAGGTCCTTCCCCTGAATGGGAACATCCCTCAAGGTTACTTCTTGAAGCTGAGCAACAGATTTGTCCACAGTCATCAGTATGGGTGAATGACACCAATCTCAACTTAATAATTGTTTTGCTAGCTTTAATATAATTGCCTCAATATAATTGCTTTGGTATAATTGCTTCAATATTGCTTCATAAATAGCACACTACACTAGCAGCTGTAAGTATCCATGCTTTGTCACAAGTAATTCTGATTAAGCTATTTTTGTATAATTTTTAATCATTATTATCATCATTAAATAATTTAATTAAATCCTTTTTTTTTAATTTATATAATTATATTTGCTTTGTCATCCTTAATCCTAGAAAACAACCCCTTTCTATAAAGTTTCAATTACAGCTACATTATTCTTTAGACATAAGCCATTGACTAAATCTGGGGTTAGGATTGGATCCAGCCACACCTAGATTCCTCTCTGAGAAGGAGTTAAAAAGCAAGGGGGTCCTTTCTGTGCATTGTGACTCAATGAGAGGGCTTCTTTAATAAACTTTGTCTGAAGCTCCCATTCGACCTACAACAGTCTCATAGGAGGGGAACAGACAGAGAATCACCTCCCTCAACCTGCTGGCTACACTTCTTTTTATGCAGCCCAAGATAAAATTGAGTTTATGGCTCCAAGCAGACATTTCTGGCTCATGTCCAAAATGCCCAGTGGAAATACAGATTTGTATTTTCCTTGGGCAGTAGAAAAAATGTATTATAGTTCTCAGTGTAATGGATTTTTCTTAAAAGAGTATTTTGGATGTGACAGGTTTCTGCTGGGTCATTTAGCCAATGCCTCTGCATTAGAGGAGGAAATATTTTTTTTATTTCTAAGCCAGGTCTCACACAGTGGTATAAATTGGCTTTGAATCTTTCACTGAGGCTGATTTTATACCTGCCCTTGGCAATCTTTTCCAACATTCATCTGCTATAACTGAAGGATTTCCTTTCCCACCATACTATTGCCTTGTCAATGTTGATTTTCCAGGCTAAAGTTTCAGACAAGTATTCTTTGTTTTCAGCTCACTTCTCATATTTTCATTCAAAATGAAAATATGACTTATCTATTATCTGAACAGCATTGATTAATTAAAAAAAACTCCAAACATTAACTTACTTTTCCTTATAGTTGTAGTTTGGTTTTGTTTTTAGTTTTGGGCTGGGTTCTTTTGATGACAAATTATTTATTTTCTTATAAAGAAAACACCAGTTATAAAACTCTGCCTTAGTGAGCACCTAATTCAAATTAATTCAGCTATTCCCAAATAGGTCACTCACGGGAGAAATTCAGACAACCAATAACAGCTTTGAACTAAAGAACATTGTTCGTTATAAGAGCCAAAACTAATATAATGGTGCCTTATGAAAATTAAAAATGTTACATCAGAAATATTACCTAAAATAGATTTCTTCTCAAAACACTATTTTTAGTAGGAAAGTGATTCCCTTCTGATTCCTCTACCATTACCCATCAATTCCCTTTTAATAACAGCCTTATCCCTTTATTCTAAGAGGAAAAAAAAAAACAAAAAGCTGCCTTATAGTAAAGTATTCTAGAAATGAAAGTCCTTTTTCTATATGAGATGTTGTTATCATCTATAAAGCATATTTGTTTTCTGTGACTTTAAGTAAAGCTTTCTTCTTTGCTAGTACAAAGTCTGTCTTCTGAGTAACTGGCTTCAAACATACTATTTCATCACTGTCTGAATTTTTTACCTGTGTTATTTTCTCTTCCATCAATCTCCAAATGTCAAAACTCAAATTGGTTACTGTCTCTACTGCTTTCAGACAAGATAGCTCAATTTAATCCTGTGTCCCTAGGAAGAGAGATGCTTCTACAAGAGAAAGACAAATAAAGAGGGAAAA
>VXBN01001793.1:85578-103580 GCA_013397395.1 Sinosuthora webbiana | reverse complement strand
AAAAAAAAAAAGCGCCAAAACCAACAACCACAGAAAAACCCCCCAAAACTATCAATCCTTCAAGACAGAAACCACAGGATCTTAATATTCAGGATGAAAAGTCAGCAAGATCCTACTTCTTCATCTCTTTCTACTGTACTTTATGATCTTAGAATATACCAGTGCATTAATGTAAGACAGCTGATAAGCAGACTTCCTTGCAGCAGGCACTCAGATATTCCCAAATTTTTCTAAATTAAATTTGGGTGAAAGTAAAGGGGGCATTTGCTTAACGTCTCCAAAATAAAGAAGTTTTGTGAGAAAAGTATTTGGAACCTGACAGCTAACTATTATTTGCACCCCATGAATCTAAGCAGATTTTCCGTGATTATCACTGTTAGATAGAATAAGTGATTTGTTTACCTATTTTGATGACTCTTTTCCTTATAAGGAAACAAGAAAACTGTCTTTTTTTATAGTTTTATGTCAATATTAACCATTGCAGATATCAGCAGATTAACAAATGTCTAACTTTAAAAATACTAGATTTTTTTTAGAAGTTGTGTAGTGATATATAGAGACTGCTTTTTCAGCCTTGTGAAACACTGAAGGTGTAGACGAAAACAATCTGAGAATAATTCAGTGTTACAGAAGTTATATATGAATAGTGAATTCACTATCATGTGAAAAGGGATGATTTTCTCAAACCCTTAGTGTCTTCGTTTAAATAAACAGGTATCTGCCATGGAAGATTGGAGTCTCCCTTGGAATGTAAGCCTCTCCTCCCCTTTCCAAATTATTATAAATTTGCAATTAAAAGGCTGTCAGGCAAAGATTTTGGGAATAAGTATAGCAGTTCTTTACTAGGGATATAGAAAATACAAATGTTGTACAGAAGAATAAGGAAGCAAACAAACAAACAAGAAATCCAACAAAACCCTTGACAGAGTGAGAAATACAACCTGACGCCCTGTTGGTCAGGGTGTTGGAAGCTGTCCAGAGTAAGTTCTCCTGGAGTGGCAGATATGGTTCTGTTGGAGTTGAGATGGTCCTGTAGAAAAAGGGTCCAGTAATGGTGAGATGGGTCTGGTCTTCCTCCAGGAATCCGCTGGGAAACTGGACGACTGATGACACTTGTGGCTCCTTTTATCTGGATGGAAAAGGTTTGGCCCCTCCTCCCTGGGTAGAGCATCTCACAATGGGATTATGTAATATGTCATGTCATTGGTGAGCTTTAATGGCCCATTAACAAAAGATATCCCCAAGTAGGGAATGGGAGGGTGAGCAGGGATAAGAAAAAATGCCCCACTGAGCAGAGATAAGAAACACTGCTCCACCCGGTTTTAACAGCTGGCTTGTTATCAGGGAAGGCAGTTACCCCCTCCTTTCTGGAGTTACAACAAATAAAGAAAAAAATATCCCCAACCTGGTTTCAGTAGATGGAATAGAATAAACATTTTTTTTCTTTTTTGGTTACAAAACCCAAGACACCTAGTGTTTGCTTAGTCTGTCAGCACTTGAGGAAACCCAAGACTATTGTGCGCCGACAGTCTACAGTGCCCCGTTATAGGGATGCTTAGTTGAGCATTTCACTGGGTTGGAGAGGGTTCAACTGCTTTGTTCAGGGTCATGTACTCAACAGAGAAATGCCTTCTTGAGTCTCTACACCTTTATCCACAGCCAGCAACTGCCAGTGCCTGCAAAGGTCTCACATTAGCAGTTTCCAGAATAATATTGTTTATTAATAAAATTGTGACAGGTGAAGGTCAAGGTTTGAGAATTGCTAGTGATAGTATCGGACTGCAAAAATATGTTCAAAGCAATATACTAGAAAGCTCTAATCCCCAGTAAAAGCTATCTTGAGATAATAATTTAGTGTACATAGAGTATGTTTTGTACACAATAGACATTCCTACAAGGGGAGAAGACAGGTTCAGCCCATTGACAGATCCCAGCAGTTATGGTGCAGTCTTGCCCTCTCTTCTCCCCGTTCTTAAATCACTTTTATACTATTTCTTTAAGTTTAAATGGAGCTTGTGTGACTTTAGTAATACATCTTCCTCAATGAGTGATGGTTGAAACTTGGGGGTGGGTATCTCAGGATAGTATCTGAGATAACCTTGGGATGGGATGTGCATCAGTCCAAGGAGAGAGATTTAACCAGGGCTGCTAATTCAAAGGCAGGACCTCTCCCTGTATCTCCCTCAGCTTTCAGATGCTGTGCATCTGGTCAACTAAAAAGCATCACTGAGTTCCCTTCTCTGCTAGGATTTCAACACAGCCTGGCTGCTTCACACTCGTTTAGTCCCTCTTAGAGTGTATTGTGCTCGGGAGGTCAGGTATTCTGACCATGGTTCATCCATGGAGTAGCAACCATATTTTTCCCTGACGTCTGTATCGTTATCCTTTCATCCTCAATCATCCCACAGTCACACAGATCAGGTGTCATATTTGAGATAGGAATCTGCTGTGCCTTCTAATTTCTCTAATGTTTCCTTCAGAAATCATAGAAACTTAGAATCAAAAAGTGACTTTGATTGAAAGGGATCTTAAAAATCTTCTGTCTCCAATCCCCTCCTGTGGGCAAGGACACCTTTTACTAGACCATGTTGTTTAAAGCCTCATCCATCCTGGCCTCAAAGACTTTTATGTTCACATGGAAACAAAGAATTTCTTTAGTAGTAAGAAAGTTCTTCCTAACATGCAGTTTAAGCTTACTCTCTTTAAGTTTACAACCATTGCCCTTGTTTTATCATTACATGTCTTGCTAAATAGTCCCTCTCCAGCATTCCCTTCATGTACTGGAAGGCTGCTATAAGTTTTCCCTGGAGCCTTATTTTATTCAGGCTGAACAGACCCAACTCTCTGAGTCTGTTTCCATAGCAGAGGTGATGCAGCCCCAGATGAAGCATCATATTTATGTTTCTCCTATGGAATCACTGCAAAAAGTCCATATCCTCCTTTAGAGGTGTCAAAACTGAGCACAGCCCTCCAGCTGCAGTCTCAAGACAGCAGAGGGGAAGAATCAACTCCCTCGACATGCTGGCCACTTTTCTCTTTATATAGCCCAGGATAGAGTTCACTTTCTGGGCTGCAAATGCACATTGCCAGGTCATGTTGAGCTTTTTGCTAACTCCCAAGTCCTTCTTCTCAGTGCTACTTTCAATGCATTCTTTGTCCAGCATCTGAAATCAGGTGAACTTGTATGAATCATGGTTCAAACTTTAACATGAAGATTACTTGATGTTTTTCACAGCATAATACTGTTTTGGACTTCTATATTTTTTCATGAATTAAATCAAGGTTTTCTTTTTTAGTGTTCAAAGTCCATTTTTTTCAGTGATGACTCAATTAATCAATAAATATAATTATTCCTTATTTCGTAAGTGAAATCATTATATATTTTTCTGCTACATATGGAATTATAAGTTTAGCCAATATATGACAAAAAGTAGTGTAATAAGAAGCAAAAGTGCAAGAAAAGTTCTGCCTTCTCAGGGTTGACCATTCATGACTGAAGCATTATGCAAAGCATGTAACAGATGAAGAAATAAACAAGCAACAAAATCCAAACAAGAAACCTATCAGAATTACTTCTTTTCCTGTGGCTCTATGTAAAAAAAGAGTCACAGCTTCCTAAATGTGTATTAAAATAAAATTCACAGTGTCCTGTGCAGAAAAAATACTATTCAGAACATCTCCATTTGGCATTAAAGAAAAAAAAAAAAAATTCTACACAGATAATCTTTAATAGATTAAAGAAATACAGAGCAATAAATCTGCTCTGCATAGCTTTATCCAAATTTACTGAAAGACAAAGCAATGCAAAATATATAATTTTAAATACATAAATTGACCTCCCTTTGAAGAACATTAGCAACATTTATGGTAAAGTTCTTGGAGAATAAAGGCATATATAGAATCTACTTCACATAGTTGCTATTTTATTAAATATTCAAATAGATGACCATTTGAAGACTTCCTCACTGAAACAAAAAATTTGGTTCTGAGTTGGAAAGAAAGGTAGAAGAACAGAAGAGGTTACATCAATTTTAAGTCCCTTTTTTTTTTCTCAGACTTTTGACTTCCTGAAGGATTTTAGATACCTCTATAAATTCACCCTGGGTACTTGATTTCTCACCTTCCATTAAAAATATAGGCAACACTAATGAACTGATAAACCAGTGAAGCAATATATGAAAGGTGGACATCAGCACCTTGGGCTTGTAGATAAGCTCCAAGTGATAAGTATCCATCTGCTAAAAGTTTATGGATATGTGTCTGTATGTGAAGTTTGTCACTACAGAATTCATCTGCTAAATACAGAAGTACACTTAGAAGTAGAGTTTCCAGAGGGTTAGACAACATAGAAATTACTTGGAATTAGGAGGGCTCTGGGTGACAAAATTAAGTTAGGAAGGACTGTGGTGAATTGGCCTTCCTTTAGTTATGTGCCCAAAGATTCTAATGTATATACATATATAGATAGATATATAGATATACATAAATTTGAGGTCATGGCACGTGAACACTAAGCTGTTTTTGGCTTTTGTTGAAGTGTAGGAGCAATGTGAGCATTTTCCTGCATCTCTCCTTTTTAGAAAACCTCTATTTAGTACCCTCTTCTCTTTTTACTTCTGATAGCATAACCTCTGAAGCTGTATCAGAACTTACCAGCTTTCTGTTTGCAACAGAGTTGGCTTACTGAAGATTTAAAATATTTCAGCAAGAGGTAATATCTGGTATAAGGCTCTGATGGTTCAGGCTACTGACAATGAAGCATGACTATGCAGTATGAATAGCAACTCAAGGAGAAATTTTAATAGAGTAAAAATACTTTAAAAATATCCTAAATATATTGTTGCCTAAAGAATCTGTATGTTATCTAATTTTCAGTATTACTCGTTTCACCCTAAAATATTTCATGAACCAAAGGTTCATTTTATACTTAGAAGCAACTAAAAAGGAAGTAAATAATCTTCTTTTCCTTGGTATTTTCACCATGATTATTCTGTTTCTTCAAGTTCTAACAAAACATTATCTACATTCAATGGAAATGTGTCCAGTTTTTTTATGGGTTTTGGTCACACTACTGTAGTCCCGTTGCCATGGTAGGTGAAAAACTATGAAAATTGCAAAATTAAAACCCAGAGGTGGAAGTGATTTGTTTCTTTTAGTATTTTTCTTTTCCTATTATGTTGCCATAGTGCATCTGTTATGTGTTTTTCTAAACCAGTGTTATGCATTAAAAACTGAAAGGTTGGAAAAAAAAGAAAATAGGAATCTAAATGAAGAATTTGGTTTGAGGAAGGAAGGATGTTGTTTTAGGCTAACTTTAAGCCAAACACAACCTTGAAATTTGTTTACTAAACCATCAGATTTACACTGTGTGATGAATGAGATGAATTTGACCTGCATCTTACACTTGTCAGGGAATATCAGGATATTGAAAGACTGGGAAGTTTAATGGAGTCTTCACTTCCCCATGGATAACTAACCCTCATCCTGTTTCTGGGTGGTAGTATTTGTTTCAGTATTTCGTGCAGTTGATTAATTAGTTTCAAATTTTGATCTCTACTGTTTCTCTCCAACTCTCCCCCGCTGGAGGCAGAAGACATGAGAAGAAAACTCTGTTGGGATGGGTAAATCACACAAAATATATTACAGAACTGACAGAATTCATATAAGGATCTGGAATCTATCTCCAGCTGGATTATTTTTTAAGGAATGGTAGTACATGGGAGTCAAATAACAGCAAGAAAACATTTCACTGTGTATACACTTTACATGAATACACACAGGAATTAAAACTCAGAGCTAACAGTATCCTGAAATGAAAAAATAACAGCTTTTATATAAAATAAATAATTTTATATAAATATTTTGATATAAAATAAATATTTCTATTTTATATAAAATATTTTGATATAAAATAAATCATAAATCTGGTTTCAGATGACTGTTTTGGTAGGTACATTTAATTTTAAAATTAATTTTCATCTGAATATCTTCTTAGGTTTTGGTTTGTTTTTTTTTAATGTAGTTCTTCATAATTAGTATCCATGGACATACCTATGAACTTATATAATATTTTCAAGTACTTTTTATTATTTTAGGCTCTGCGAAACTAATAAATATTAAAATAGTTGCCTTCCAGAGCATGAAAATGTTATAATTGCATATACGAAAAATTTCATTAACAGTTGCTATAGTAATTAAAGTCACTATCCAGGGAAAAAACCATACGCATTGGATTGAGATGAAACCTTTCTTCCAAAAGTTATTTACATCACTCCATTGTGTGTTGCATATTTCTGCAGTTATAAAACAAATGGCAGCTTCATGCTACCATATCTTCCTGATGAAAAAGCGCTCTTTTGATAAATTCACTGTATGTGCAATAATTGACACACTTTAAAAACTAGCAAAAATGTTGCACTTAGTAAAGAAGAGCTTCATTTCACTGATCACTAGCTCATCCTGCAAAGATGAAGTTGTAAATTAAAATTTAAAGCTCGGTTGAATCCTGTATAGCAAAACTTCAAGACACAAATCATTCCTTTTTTCTTAGGCTGCATAACTCCTTCTGTCTCCTTCCTCTCTGTGCCCAAATTTCAGTCTTTCTCTCTCCTCACTTCCAATGAAATACCTCCCTTCTCACAGATGCCAGATACCAGTGCTTTCAGAGAAAGCCCAATTTATGCGTATTAAACTACAGAGAATTTATTTTTTCTTTGTTTGTATTTAGACCAAAGTAAAGATTTTTGTGCCTAAATTTTGCCAAATTCTTCCCAGTTACAATTGTTGGTCCAGCAAAAGTCTTTGTCTAGAGACTTGAATGTCTTCAAATGTTAGAACTAAATAATTTGATGGAGTATCAGATAAATTTCCATTAGGTCCAGTAGGGTTATAAAGGGTAAATACTGGTAAGAAGGTGTGTCTCCATATCCATATGTAAAATTATCTGAACAGGGCATTATCTACAGAAATCTGAGAAGCATGCTCAAGTATGGCAATTACAGTGAACATTTATGGCAAATGTCTTATAGAGTTATTAAAAATAAAGATTTTCTGATTCTTGTAATTTTCAAAGAAGATAATTTGCTATCTATAAAGATAAATTCTCCCTCTGAACATTCTGGATTCTTTGATGAAAAGCAAAATAGAAATTTTTCTATTACAGATTTTTGAATGGGTCAACATACATCCAATATTTAAAGATTAACTTGAAAATTAATTACTGAAAATAAATGTTCAATTTAAGCTACTGATAAAATCTATTTATTATATCAGAAGGTTAAACACAGATTTCCACAGTACCATTTAGCATTAACTATGAATTTTCAAGACTAATAAAACCTTTTTTTTATCAAGATGATAGATGAAAATTTACTAAAATTTCAATGTTATTAGTTAATATTTGCAAAGCACTTAGAAAAAGTCAAGGTTCAAGCATGTACATATACAGTTAGGAACTTGAAATTTCACTTTTTCTCATCACTCGCTATTCTCACCGAACAATTCAAAAATTCCTCACAAACCTTCCCCTTCATCTACTTTCTTACTTGCTCCTCAGTTTCAAATCTTACACGTAATACTATACCTATCTTTCTGTATTGAAGGCAAGGAATATTTAAGAAAGAAAACTGTTGTTAAATACCATAGGATAGACACCTGTATGTGAACAAGTGCTCTGAAAGCTTGATAAGCAAGCTTATGAAAACCCAAAAGCTGTTGGTTTTTTTTTTTTTTTTTCCCTTATGATTATTAATACCAATATTGTCAAGAATAATTGCTAGGTAGAAGCCTTTACTTATATGAAGAAGGGCAATTCTTGGAGAATGGCAAGAAGTGTGCTTTTCTTCAGCAGAGGTTTGTGTACATACTCACCTGAAAAAAAAAAAAAAACAGAGCTGGCAAAAATTTCCAAACCCATACAGGCATCCCATATAATCTCCAAACATTTCCATCTAATTTTACACTGATTTCATTCACGTTGCAATTAATGTCCAGTATAGGGATCTTAATGAAAAGTCCTAACCTCTGTTTATTACAAAAGCTGACTACTAATCTCAGGCACAGATGTTATATAGCAGGATATCAGTATCCATCATCAAACCACATGCAGGTCAAACAGAAAATGTATGGTTTCAGCCACTTTTCTTCTGCTTTTTCAATCTGTTTATTAGTCTGTATACTGAATTTTTAGAAATTATTTCTGAAGTGCTTAAGGCTTCTTAAGCATTGAAAAACGAACCCATAAGGATGCTTCTGGATTCATCCAGTCCATTTAGAAACCAAGGCATTGGTAAATTAGGCAGTACTGAAAAAAATGTATGAGCTGTTTAGTATTTTCTATCTAAGAATCTAAGCAATGGAATTTTACAAATTATAGAGAACCATTTATGAATTATAGGGTAAGAATTTCTGAGGGTTTAATTTCTTTTCTTCTTCTTTTTTTTTTTTTTTTTTTTTTTTTTTTTTTTTTTTTTTTTTTTAAACAGGAAGACAAATTATCCAAATCAAACTTAAATGTAGAATACACTTACTGGAATGGAAGAAGTAGAAGAACTGAGGCTTCAGATGCTATTTGAATCTTAAAGTTTTTTGGAAACTGAAAAATTAGATCAATGCAAAACCTTAAACATGTATTCTATTAGCAATAATTGTCTAACCTTACTTTAAGTCAGTTTATAGGGTTTTTACTGATCAATCCCATGAACTCATTAATTTGCCTCAGTAATTAAAACAAACTATATCTTTTATGTAGTTTTCTTAAAAGTTACGTCAAAGGAGTAGTTTAGTTTGAAGTCTACACACCTCCTGCTGTTACATAAGATTATTCTGGAGCATTGAAGCTAAAAAAACTTCCAATCATTCAAGTACAATAAATGAAGAGACATTTTTGCATCACTTTATTTATTCTGGCTGCTGGTCAAATTAACTTGTAATTCTAAAAAACCCCACAGCTGCCAATGCGAAATAATTCGAAGTGGCAACATATCATTCTGAATTGCAATCACAGCACGAGGTGCTACAATTTGTAAACTCAAGCTTATCTACCGTTTGTTTTTACAAATGAATTTTTTTTAAATGAAGAGAAATTTGTCTGTAGAAAATCAAGCTACATTCCAAGCATTTAGTTTAGAAGAAATGAAATAAAAATTATTTCCAGTTTACATTTGTCTGCATATTTTCAAAACTCTTTTGGAATTTCTGCTTTATTCTGTAAGAGAAAGAGACACAAGGGAAAGATTTGCAGCTACTCCTAGATTATGGTGGCTTTTAGAGACTGAATATCTGCATATTAATACAATACAAAAAACCAGTAAAGACAGTAAAAAAAACCTCCATAAGTACAACTGGTATTTTTACTGAAATAAAAACTTGTAAAGAGCATTAAATCATAGCACGGTGCATTTTTTTATTGCAACTGTGAGTTAATAGAACTGTAACTCTGTTTTTTATTTATTACGCACAAAGATATAATATAGCTTGCAATTTTTTAGCATACTGATGACCAGGTAGGTAAGATGTGTATATGTTGAATCTTATATTTTTGTCAATTATATTATCCACATTGAATTATATATCAATCATGAAAAAGCATGGTCAGGCATTACACATAGGCTGCCCAGGGAAGTGATCGAACCACCCTTCCTGGAAGTGCTCAGGAGGCATGAGGATGTAGCACTTGGGAATATAGTTTTGTGGTGAACATGGTTGTGCTGGGTTAATGGTTGGGCTCAATGATCTTAGAGGTCTTTTCCAACCTTAATAATTCTAGGATTCTTTCACACTAAAATAGGGGAACAGTCAAAACTGATGAAAAAAAAAAAATATTTAGAAATACTCTTTACTGCAAACACAAACCCAGAACATTTTCTGTCTTGGGGAGAGAAAAGTGACCAGGTGCCTGGGCTTGCTGAGCTGTACTAGATGACCTTACTTCAGCTTGGACCTGAAACAAGAGATTCCTAAAGTCGTTATCAGGCAGCTTTCTTCTCCCCTTGTGATAAAATCTTCTCTGTGGAGCAGAGAAGACCCCAAGGCTCACTTTTTTTTAGAGAAGTAAAAATGAAGAATGCTTTTTTAGTCCAGGAGGGTTCTCAAGAGTATATACTTGCTCAAATTACTGATAAGTGTGCTTGCATGGGTTATGCTCCCTGCCCCCAGCAGTGATTTATGTCACTAACTAAACAAATTAAAGGAGCAGCCCTAGCAACAACGGTCAGAATCCTATTTCACCACTCTTCTGTAAGAATTTCACATAGTGAGCTACAGGCTCATGTTCCCATTGCCTCCCTGTAATTGCCACTGAATTCTTTTTTTGTAGAAGAATGGAATTCACTGGCAGTGGAGAGTGGAGAGCAGCTGAAGACTGGAAGAGCTGATGATTTTTTTTTTAGCAAGTCAAGCGTTTGAGTGCCCCCAGCTGAAGAAGACCAGTAGGTGGTAGAGAAGGTCACGTTTTGGACTGTTGTGTATTTCCTGGACCTTCCCAAAAACGTGTAGCTCCCTTTACACCATCAGTAACGTCATATTCAGGCAATGAACTTTGAAGGCTCTCTGCAGTTTTTATGCTATGCATTCCTTAAAACTTAGCCCAGCAAGAGCCAGAATTGTTTAATGTAATTGTTCATTCATAGCTACAGCAGCAAAACTCCAGCATTAAAAAAAAAAAAACCTCCAGATTATTTGACATATATCTTAATGTCAGATTTAATTGAAGCAAACAAATACATGCCAAAATGTATCTATGTGCTAATGCAGGGTAAGGAAGTGATAGATAGTCTTTCAAATGATCCGTAATTTTAAATATGCTTTTTATTTTTTCCCGTTAACTATATGATTCACTAAACATAAATATTTTGAAAATGCATATAATTTATTTGATTGACAGTAATGGCTTCTTTGGAATCAACCTGCTCAAGTGAATCAATATATGCATAATTTGGAATTTATTTAAGTAACTGGTGAAATTAGATAGCTGCATAGCTGCGTGTATATAGGTGTGTATATCTATATATATATATCAGTATGCATGTATATATATATATATACACACACACAAAGGAAACTGTTAAAACAGTAGCAATTATCCTACTAAGCATGCATTCTTATTTCTATATCATGTTTCTAAGGTTCTGTGCCCAATGTGCCCAAAATGCTTCTGAAAACATATTCCTTTTTTTTTTTTCTGTTTGCATTAGCAGTTCAGCAATCAAAAACTAAGAGGACAAGAAAGCTATAAATCAAAAAAACCAAGAATCCAAATTGCCCGAAAAGTGCTTGGAACATATGTTAATTAATCTGTCTTTGATCTGTTCCCAGAACAGGCAGCATATGTAGAGTCAGATCCAGATAAATAAGAATCAAACAGTACACAGAAAATGTACTCACGCCATCTCACTCTAATCTCGTGTGTAATTTTATAGAAGGGCTGTGTCCTGACCGGATTTGGAAGAAGAGAAGGCCATATGGATCTGTTCAGTAAGAATATGTTGTGTTTGTAAATAATATGACAAAAAAGAAGGAATTGACCGTAATTCACCTTCATGTAAAAACTGATAAAATGCTGCTTATTTACTTGTCTGACATTTCACATGGTAAACTCTGTCTTACTTTATTTTTCTTATTAAAAATCCCCAACAATTGGATCTAGGAGAAAGATCATTCTGATATATTACATTTGAAATGACAAGTCATGCATTTTAAGAGCTGGTAACTATTAATTGGAAAAAATACTGACACAAGTGCCATGAGATCAATCTATCCATTTGTAAGTGATCAGCAAACCCCAGCAATTCAGGAAGACTCAGAGAAAATGGCAAGCATGATGTGCTCATGAAGCTCCATAAATAATGTAGGAATGGGATCACAGCTTTTGTAAAGGAAGCTGAATTTCTCTCAACAAGAGGACCAGAAGGTGGACTTAGTTATAAATACACATATGCATCAGTTAAAGGAGTTCAACCAGTTTTGTAAATGATCTTCCAAAATTATTCAGTTGAATGCATTATATTCCTAATCCAGAGAGATCAAAATGGAGGAAGGTTGTAAGTGTCTCAGCCCAGCACAGAGTAGAAAAAACAAGCCAACATCAGAGAGAACTTTGAAGAGAAAAAAGAACCTGAACTGGTTTTAACCCACCCAGTCCGTTACAACACCAGGGGATGCCCAGTTGAGACAGTGAACATGGCAACAGGAATCCTGTTTGTACTGTGAGCCAAGTGTACATTGCAATTGCTGTAGTGTGCTTGTGTTTGCAATTCACTATATTGCTGTATCACTTTTATAAATCAAAACTCCATGTAATGTCAATTAGCTTCACAGAAATAAATTTAGTACTGAAACATTAAATTTTCCTCACATAAAAAAAAACCTCAAAGAATCAGAGAGTATTGAGCTACGACACACAGAGGCTGTATTTGTGAAATAAACTTAGTGTTATGAAATTACTACATTTTAAAAGTTATCATTGTATTAAAGCCAGCATTGGTTATGTTGACGGAAACGCGGCACATACAGCTAAAAGTAGGAATAATATGAAGTTCAGAAAATATATGATGAAAGGGTAGATTTTTTTTTTCATTTCAATTATGGCAAGTTCTGATATCTGCATCACTTTTCCTTAAATTTCCTTTTAATTTTGAAATTTCCTATTTCTTAAAAGTTGAAAAGAATTTATGTGTTCGAAATAAATAAAACCCTTTTTTCAGAATAATTCATTCTGCTCTTAAAGCATTTGTCTCTTTCTTCAATTCACTGAGAATGATGCTATTATTTTAGCTAATACTTTGGTATTTGTTTTCGTAACCAAAAATTAATTTTAAAATCTGTTCTATCTTTATCTTTGGTTACTATGTAATATATTTTTATTTGGCTTTGTGTCTATTTAAATGAAACTTAGTGAAATGGTGGGGCTGCTTTGTATCATCAGATATAGCATAAGACATGATTATCCTTTACTCGTTTTGCAGACAGGAAAGATGGAAAGGAGAGGCTGTGGAGAGCTCCTTGAATCCTTCTTTACATTTCCATTTTTTTTGTAGTAAGCACAGCTGGTATAAAAATCTGTAAAAACATGTGTTAAGTAAGGACTAATATTTGAAGAACTTTGCAATAGTTCTATGATTTTCAAGTCAAAGCATGCACGTAATTCTGCAAATTAATATCTGTAGAATTAAAGTGTTGTATATATTTGAGTTTATATGAATAATTTGAAAACCATTTTTGTTTTGTATCTATCCATATTACAGGATTTTTTTGCACAAATATGACCATTTAGAAGGAAAAGAGATGTGGAAGTTTCCAAAGGTTGATTCCAAAGGTAAAAGCATAACTGAGGGGTCTAGAAAATTATGATTTGGTGTTCAGAGGATGCATGAACTCTTAATCCATATCTTTCAAGGAGGGCAAGTTCTAAGACAGAAAGTGCTGCTTGTAGATGAAATATCATTTTTCAAAAATCCCTAAAGGGTGGTTGATGGTAGTCTCTTTTGTGAAGTCAAACTGTCTACAAAATCATTCAAACGTTTTATTCTCATACATCCTCTTATTTGTGAGAGAAGAAATATAACAGGGTGTAGAATCTGGATATACTTTTTAAATCTCTTCTATTTCTTATCCAGAAATTTTAGCAATTTAGTATGTGCACAAGCACACAGAAATTTTCTATTCACTTTGGTCCTGTTTAAGATCCCATTCATTTTAAAAATAGTGGTATTGCTAGTTTTTTATGCCTTTATTTTTTGTGATAATTTTCCCTATTTAATTATATATTATTATCTTATTCCTCTTGGTGACATCTGTTAATTTCATTTGGTTGTGTAATGTGATTACCATTACCCAATTTCTTAATGATTACATTGTGAATAATTAATACTTTTTTATTCAGTTTCATTGCCAGGAAAACATTTATCTAAATTACACAGAAAACCTTTTCATGTAATCAGCCCAACTCATAACTATTTCCTCTTTTGAAATTAATCTTAACTTTTAATTGTAAAAGTTACTTTTGCAAGATTCTATTGTTCCAGAAGTTCTTTTATTAAGTCCTGTTGTGCCCAGAACTCTCAAATAAGAACACACAGTCTCTGCTTTAAGTAGTTTTTATGCATCAGATAAAAAAGAAGTTACTCAAATGGCACAATTTGCAGGCTCAAGCCTTTTTTTCGTGGAACTGCATTTAAGAGTGATTGCCCTTCTCAGTCTATTTTTCACTTCATTTCTTTTGCAACCTATTGAATAATCTTTTTAGCCATGAGCATATTTATTCTACTGAACTGATGATCAAGTCGTGAAGAATTCCTTTCTTAAAACCGAGATTTTAAGTAGTTACTGATGCTGTTATATCTTTCCTTCACCTCTAGCATTTATGAGTTTACCTTTAGGAAAGAGGAACAGTGCTCAACAGTCACAGTCAGTTGTTTTCTGAGAAGCAAATCCATATAAAAGATTGAGGTTGATATCAAGAGGGCAGGCAGCAGTGATAAATCCGTATTTCTGAGAATCATTAGTCTGATTCGACTGCTTGGAGAGCTTTGATAGGAGTGCCTCAGTGGTCAGAATGGTCGAAATACACATTCTGTTTATATTCACTTGTTGGAATAGGGAGTACAGTTTAATCAGCTAAAATGCAAGATCTTATTTGTTTCTGATCTGTGAAAGGCCTGGAAATTCACAAAACTGCAGTGGCAATTTGGCATGTTACTACTGCAATGAGATAAATTGTCCATTAGGCAGACAGAAAAAAATCACAGCCTGATGCATTTTATAATTGGAAAGTGGCACTGAAGAAACAATGCAAATTAGTAAACCTATAGTCACAGAATCTATTTCTAGAGCAGACTTTTTACTTTCTATTCAGAATCTATCTCAGCATAACAGTGTCTAAAATAAGTAAATCATTAATGGAGATTCTATAAGTATGATCTCTTCCTTTTTTCAGCAAATCTACCCAAAAAAATCCCCACATTCCTGTCCTGGAGTAGTCTTTACAGTCAGTTGCATAATTTTTATTAATGTGATACCTGCACACTGTTTCCATTGTCCCAATTACAGCAAAAGTATTTTCTTCTACGGTTAATCCAGTTTCTGATTAAGAAAAAAAAAAAAATGGCAAAGTAACAACCATGTATGAAGTGTGAAATCCAAATTAAGATACATTATTATTTCAGGGAGCACTGTTAAAAGACTGAGAAAAATTAAACATAATGGAACAAACTAAGAAAAGAGAAAGTGCTTTTGAGGTCTGGGATTGCAAATGTTATGTATTCAATGAGTGGCATTTTTCAGTAGCAATGGTGGTGGTGCAAGAAAGCTAATTGGATAAGGACTGGAATAAATGCACTGCCTGCAATTTTTCTAGTACTGAACTGTGACTACAGAACAATTGAACAAGGCTCTGCCCGTAGTTAACAGGGAAAGAGAATGACATAGAGTATAAGGAAGAAAAATAAAAGATGTAAGGATCCAGAACCATGGAGTGTTAGAGCAATGATTACTCACCAACAGCCCAGATTATAGCATCAGACAACTTCCCCTTTTCTAAAATTATTTAGTATTACAGATATGGAATAAAATTAGGATAGTAATGAGCTTTTTTTCTTACACAGATACAAAAGGAAATAATGAGCAGAATAAAGCTTCGCTTTCAGAGTAACAGGGACTAGAATCCTGGAGTCTTCAAGTGCTTCTCTAAAGTATTTGAGTAAGAACATTGAAGTAGAAACATACATGGGTTGATGCAAAATCCTTATTTGGTAAGTGATAAAGCCAGATGATCCCCAAGTGGAGAGCAAATTTATTTGGGAAAAAAAAAAAAAAAACCAGCAACTAATTATTTTCTCAACTAACACAATTCAAACTGTTCATGCTTCTAGTCTTCCCTGACACAATATGACTTCTGGAATCAGCTTTTCTTTGATTCCTCCTGTGTGGCACAATAAAGTGTTAATTCTCCAAACATGTGGTAGAATGCTGAATTATAAACTCCCACAATAGGCCCTAGGCCACTATGAAAAGTTTCAGGTAAATTGTTTATCTCAGTTGTGTTTCCAAGCCTTTAGACGTTCGCCATTTCTAATTTACCATGAGAGTTGTGGGAAAATAATCCTTGCTGCTGGTAAAACTCATAAAAGTCATGTTTTACCAGAGAAAATAAGGCCTTTTTGGGGAAGCAGACAGTAGGAGGGGGGGAACTGGAAAAAAATGAACACAAAATGCCTAAAATTATCACTAACACAAAATGTCTAAAAGATATAGGTTTTTGACATGAAGGTACACATTTGCTATTCTGCATGGAACACATCTGTTATATTTTGTTATTTTCTTAATATTTTTGAGTGTGTACATGATGCTTTGATACTTGGATTTGCATCTTTTATTTAAATATAAATATATAAAGATTGTAACTGCACATCACTAATAAGTGATGATTTTTTTTCTTTCTTCTCTGAAACAAGACTATAGTGTAATATATCTCATCCCAATTCAGTGCAGATGACCATCATCTTTGAGTTTTGAGGTCAGCTTTCATGTTTTTCTCATGCTGTAAAAAAAAAAAAAAATGCAAAAATAGTCACTTTGCTGACTTATCATTTTCTTTTTTATAAATCATAGTCATAGAGTGGTATTCTCTCTGTATTTATAAAGGCTTGAGATGAAAAACTGAAATGTTCGTACTTGGAAACTCTAAATATAACATATTGTGTTCAAAACTCAACTCTGCCAGAACAGCATTCAGGCTTCAAAAGAGAAAACATCCATATCAGAGAATTTTGGGATCTGAGCTGTTAAGACACTTTAAGACTGTCTGCCTCCTCTAGTAGCTTCAGCCCAAGACTCCCTTCTTGCTGGTTGCTGGAGCCAAACTTGCTACCTGGAGTCCCTGTCCAGGCTGAGAGATGCAGTTGATTCCTTTCCTTTTTTACGGAGACAGAAAGTGAAATTACACAGGCAAAAATATTCAAGAAACATAGATTTAATAAATATAATAAAAAGATGATATATACTGGGATCTGTTCTCTTCCCACACTTGTTCCTCCTGATGTCACATGATGCCCCCTTTTGCCCATCTTTGACACCTTAAACATCCCATAGTAAGTTTTATATATTCCACAAACCCCACTCAAGTAACCTGTAATACTCTTGCTAATTTTTTTTTTCCCCTGTGGCAGTTACAGTGTTCAAGGTAAGCATCTTCAAGGCTGTAGCTGAGTAGTTCCTTTATGTCCTATCTACCATCTGAACTCTGATCTTCATTATTGTCATTGTTGTTACTTTTAGGTTTGTGCGCACATATGTTTAATTATAAATTACTTTCTTACTTGTTTCTCTTATACTGTGTTGTGGTTTTGAAAGCAAAACAAGAGAGGCTCCAAGTCAGAAATACAATTTAATAGGAAGAAAAGAAAGAAAAAGGTAAAATAAAATAAATGCAAAGAAATACAAAAGACCACTGACAGAGTCAGAATACAACCTGATCAGGGTGATTTTCCTGAAGCAGTGATCCCGTAGAAAGGTCTGGTAGCTCGAGTCCTCTGGGAATCCAGTGGGTAAGCCCCACGTACTGTCCCAAACCCTGAGCTTATATCCAGGCTGGAATGCTTGGTTCTTCCCTCTGGGCGGAGCATCTCACAATGGGATGATGAGTCATGCAGGGAGTTCGTGATGGCTCATTAAACAGAGATAACTGCAGAGGGTGTTATCTATGAGTCATGGGTCAAATACATCGGTGAATTAAAGTTAGTAGTTACAAAGACCTTGATGTTAACATTTGTCCATATGCAACTTTCAATCTACTCCCAGGTAAAATTAGAATGATGTGAGCTCCAGGGACATTTTTAAACCCTGACAAGTTCAATACAGAACTTGGCAATGAAAAACCTGTATAGCATATTTGATCAAGTATTTGATCTTAATTTATTAATTTACCAAACAATGCTTACAGCTGCTCACATACTCAGACATGGCAAAATCTTCTTTCCTCTCCCTTTTTTTTTTTTTTTTTTTTTTTT
>VXBN01001793.1:62057-85531 GCA_013397395.1 Sinosuthora webbiana | reverse complement strand
ATAAATAAATTTACTTGAGCTATTGACAACACTGTTTTGTTCCTTTCAAGATCATGCACTGCTTTGCTTGACTGCTACTCTATGTTCCCTCTGATTACCTAATTTTAATGACACTCTTCTATGTTTTTGTTGGACTATTTAATGGTCTAATGTTAGTCTATGGTTATGCTATTAAAACAGAGCAATCCTCATTACCAGTTAGCTTGAGAAGCTGACAAAAAGTCTGCTATTAGTGATGAGAAAGGCTGTAACACAATGTTCTCAAAAATGTTACGAATTCTAGTGTAATTTAAGATATTTACATTAGCCTTCTCTTTCTTGAATAAATATATTTTTAAAAAAAAACCAAAACTGTCAGGTTAGCTGAAGAATTTATGGAATTTTAATCCCTGGATCCTGTCTCATACATGTACCATAAATATCTTTTCTCATAATTTAAAATTAAATAATTTTGGAGGGCAAAATATAACACTCAAAGTGGTAAAATATTTTTAGTGGATATATGGAATGTATTAATGAACTGTGAATTTAGTTATTTAAAAAGCCAAAAATGCTCAAAGAAGTCAGCTGACTGTTTCATTTTTTCAACCATTAGTTCTTGATGACACAAAAATAATTTTTATTGTAATTTTTTGAATAATTGAAATATTAACATTATGAGCCACTATTTTTTAATTTGTTATTTCAATCCTGTTTTGGATAGAAAGTTTTTAGAATATAAAAAACTTCCTTTAATGCACAAATTTTCTATTAATTTCTGTCAAGTAAGTTTGTAAAAAACACTGTGGCAAAGTTAGGTGTTGGTTCTTCAGGCAGTTGAATAAGATATAAGAATGATGGTCAGTGGGAATCGCATAAGCATGCAAAAGTGAGAGAAACAGTGAGATGTGGCAGCTGTTGGAGCAGTGGTATGTACGAGATGAGGTGTGGCTGTGGATTGCTCAACTGTAACAGGCATTTTGTTCAGGGTATCAATGTACTCTCTGACTCCAACAACAGGAGACTCCTGGTCTTGCTGTTTCCCCTACTCTTCTTGTTCTCTACTTGTCCCAGGAGACACTCTCCAGCATTCAGAGGACTATGAATTTGCCAGCAGCTAGATATGGACAGAAGACAGAGAAGAGGGATAGAGGCTAGAATGTGAGCATGACTTTCTTTCATGTACCTTTCTTCCCACTATCAGTTTTTTATTATCTTGACAATGCTGGGAGTATGTACTGGGCTCTGGTGGGAAGCTGAAGAAGGAGAAGCAGAGAGCAGACAGTCACACAGGCAGTATGATTATCAAGCAGCTGGGAGATTTTCTCAGTCCTTAAAGTCTTTGGATTTTTCGAAAATCCAAAAAGCTTGGGGGAACTACTGAATTGTATCATCCTAAGAATGAGGACAATAGTTTTGCAGAGAAACCTTCAGCCAACCTGCTGAACAGCATGTTTGCATAAATATTGCTTAAGTTTCATCTTTATGCCCAGCCAATCCTTACTATGGGCAAGGCCTCTAGCAAGTTAAAATGGCTAAGTAAAACAGTGCAATGAACCAGCAGCAATCACAGCAAAATCATGACAAAGACTTATCATGTCTGGATTCCAGTCTAATTAATCTCGTAAAAGCTGTCCTCTTACCCCAGGCAAGAAAAGGCCTGTGCTCCTTATCTGCGTATGCAGTATGTAACATAAAGTGGTATTTTGTATCTGTACCAAGCTTTGGATCTACTAAAACCTACCACATCTCTGCCAGTGTGGTAAGGATTGGATGCTTTAATATATGGCAAGTTAGAACTGATATAAATTTTCTGGTAACCTTTGTTTCACAGGTATAAAAGGTGTTGTTGGAAGAAAGAGCACCACCTCACACTCCACCAACTTTTGTTAGTGAAACGAAAATATCTGACATGATTTTGCTGTGGGTAAGGGACCATTGTGGTTCCTTCTGACTTCAGAGCCAAAAATACACTCATTATAACAAATCCCTGTCTTTCTCTCCACCATGACTGTTTTTTGTTATTACACTTGAGTCCAGTTTTGGGTTCTCCAGTAGAAGGGAAACAATTACATACTACAGAGAATCCTGAAATGGGCCACTAAAATGACTAAGGGTCTGGAGCATAGCCATGAGGAAAGGCTGAGAAAGCTGGGACTGTTAAACCTAAAGGGAAGGCCCAGGAGGGAACTTATCAATCCATACAAATACCTAAATGGAGGGTGAAAAACCAGTAGAGTCAGACACTTTTCAAAGGTGGCCAGTGGGAGGACCAGAGGCAAAGGGCAGAAACTGGAACAAAGAAAGTTCCCTCTGAACATCAGGAAAGAGATTTTTACTCTTTCTTTTACTGAAAGCTCTCCTGAAAAATCAGAGATCATCAGAACAATTTCTCACCTTGTTGAAAACAGTGGAGAAACTCCAACTGCCATAATCAGGTTACAAGTTTCACTCTATCATGTTTAAAGGTATTTCAGTTTCAGTATTAGTAAAGGGGAACCTTTGAATCAAATAAGTTAGTTACAGAAGAACCTTTGAACCAAATAATAAAACTCTTCTCCCTTCCCCTCCCCTCCTCTCCTCCTCCTCCTCTCTCCTCCTCTCTTCTCCTCCTCTTTACCTTACCCCAAAACAAAGACAATATTAGGTATGTGTGAAAATATTTTTTTTACTGGTGGGGTGACCAAGATCTGAAATGGGCTGTCCAGAGAAGTTGTGGAGTCTCTTCCTGGAGGCATTCAAAAGGTGGTTGAACAGTGTCCTGAGCAACCAGGTGCAGCTGGACTTGATTAATCAAATTAAGCAAATGAAAAATTTTGATCAGTAAAATAAATAAAAATTTTCATTGAATATATTGAATTTCTGAAAAAGCACAGTATAGCCATATATAACATTTCCAAAGTGTGGTTTCTTTTCCATGTCAGTCTGATATATTTTCTTGTCTGAGACCTATGGGATGCATAACAGCATTACAAGTTTATATTTTCTCATATGCTTCTGTAGGCTGAAATTTTTTTGTTTGTTTTAAGATTATAAACATTAAAGATTGCTGGTTTTATAGAAATTAAAAAGGGGGGCCTAGGTTATGAAAAATAAATTCAAAGTGTTCACCTATCTTTCATAGATGCTAAAAGTGAGAGCTCGTTTTGAAAAGTCAATAATTTTTTTATAGTTTACTTCATCTCCAGCTTCATTTCAATAATTGAGCTGTTTATTCTCTCTGGAGAGGCTGTAATAGACCACTAAAACGTGTTTTTCTCTATTATCAAGTTTGTGCTTGTAATGAGAGGAAGTTTTGGTTGGTGTTAAAAAGTTTGCTTACAAAAAAGGATATTCATAGAATATGCTACTCATCCCTGGATGTGAAATATAGTTTCCAAGAATCCTGTTTGCAGTAGAATTTTTAAAAGCTGATGCCTGATCTAGTTTGTGAAGCAGTAGAGTTGCATTTATTCAGCTGTTCTTTCCCCTTAGAACATGGCATTATAGAAACTCAGTTCCAGTACTTGCCTCTATTAAAGACTGAATCCATAATCTGGGGTTACTCCCAATGGAAGATTTAGTTGACTAATCCATTTCCACAAAAGCCAAAATCAGAAGAAAACAACAAAGAAAACATACATTCTTTTCTCCTTAACCTTCAGGTATTACTTGTTGTTTTCCAAAGGTCAGTTTTAGGCAGAGGCATGTAGTAGCATTTAAAGAGTAATTTCAATTTCGTTTAGAAGTGAGTTTTGGAGCAGATCTCTATGTTGTCCTCAGCACACAGTTTGAAAGGAACTTACTGAGAAGATCAAGAACTTGTTGAGAAATCCAAGTTTCTGGCACCCAGACAGCTGGTGGATGTACAGTTCAAAGTGAAGTTGTTTTGAAAGACTTAATGTGTATATAACATCCCCAGTACCAGCTGTTTCGCTCTGCAAGCCCAGTGCTATCTATCTGCATTACTTGCTACTGTGGACATAATCAGTGAATCCAGTTCAGTTTGGGCACACAGTAACTGTACATGTGCAACACAGATGGCAAATGAATATGAACAAATTACTCCACATTTTTAAACATGTCAGACTTATTATGGATACCTACAGCGTGTTCAGTAAGGCTGATCTGTCCATGCCTAATGGATATTTCTATGGGTATTGAACAACTGTCCAAACAGACACAGCTTTTACTCCAGCTGGGATGGGTGAACTTCTGGTTAAGTAGTCAAAGCTTTTAGCTTTTAGCAAGAGACTTTCTTATCAGAGAAATAGAAATGTATAAATAAAACTCTGTGAAAACTGTTTTAGAGGCTTAGTCCCAGCTGGCAACTAAGCACCATGCAGTCGATTGCTGGCTTTCCCCTACAGTGGCATAGGGGAGAGAAACAGAAGAGTGAAAGAGAAAAACTCCTGGATTGAGATAAAGACAGTGTAATAGGTAAATCAAGAGCAAAAACTATGGAGACAACCAAAAAAATCAAGGAATTAATTCACTATTTCCCACTGGCAGGCAGGTGTTCAGCCTTGTCCAGGAACCCAGGGCTCCATCACATTTAATGATTATTAGGGAAGACAAATGCCATTGCTCTAAACATCCCCCTCTTCCTTCTTCTTCTCCCAGCTTTATATGCAGACTGTGATGTCATATGGTATGGGATATCCTTTTGGTCGGTTGAGTTCAGCTGTCCTGGCTATGTCCCCTCTCAAAGTCTTATGCACTCCCAGCCTCCTGGGGATTGGGGTGGTATGAGAGGCAGAAAAAGCTTTGATTCTGTAACCACTGCTCAGCACCAACCAGAACATCCTTATGTGATCAACACTGTTTTCAACACAAATCCAAACCATAGCCCCAGGGCAGCTACTATGAAGAAACTTACTCTCTCCCAGGACAAATCTAGCACAAACATTCCTGGAAATCTATGACATAGGCTTGAGTAGAAGCCACAAAATAACATGTCTATTTCCTTCAGGTATTTAGTCTTTCCTGCACATGAGAATGGAAAATAAATCTTGTAATAATGTTAATGATATCACCTTCCTAGCAGCCTCTGCACAGTCTAAATAATCATCATTAAATCTAACAGTAATGTAATATTTAACTGGGGCTCTTGTCAGCAGTGATGTATCAATACACAAAAAACCCAAGCGTAGTCAGAAACAGTTTTTACACTGAGCCTTATTTCTGAAAACTTTCATGGGTAATGACACCAACTCATTCACCGCCCCTTATCAACAAATTTTGGGCTTATGTCTACTGAATGTGAATTTTTATAAAAAAAACCATAATGGCACTTTCTAACTTTTTAGTTAATATATACTTTAATACATTAAGTAGCTAAAACAAAAAAAAAAAGGAAAAATGTTAAAAAGAAAAATCTCTGCTTTCTTCTGTTACTGTAGTCAAAGTCAATAATTGATTCAAGTGAAAGTATTTCAATTATTCTGGAACTCATAGGCATAAGGAATCACATAAAAATAGTTCACTGAGATTAAAGAGAAGTTCTTAGCTCATTAAAGATGTAATTTAATTTTACTGAGACACATTTTCCTTATTTATCACAAAGATCGTTTTCCTTCCTCTCTCAGACTGTATTTTCTCTTTGTGGATTTTTAACTGCGACATGTCAGCTTTAACAGTCTAGAACTGAAAAGGCAGAAAATTTGTTAATATAAATTTGATAATTTATGTTAGCAGTTTCAACTGAAACCACAGTTTGGAAGTTCAGTTCATGGCATAATTACCTGACATTCTTATTCTCTAATTTGCTTTGACTTCCTAAGGCAAATTGTAAAATAAACTCATAAGTATGAAAGTTTTTCCTTAAATAAGAATATGACATCCTACATGAAAGGAAAGCATGGGAGATTCAGTTCTATAGACAAGAAGTGTGGGTCTGAAGACCACCAAGTTATTGCTGATTTGCTTTTGTTTGTCTTTTTTTTTTGGTTTGGTGTCCCCCACCCCCCATAGTGCAGAGATAGTAAAATAGCTCATGAAAGAGACACAATGGAGATTTAAATTTATTTCATGATGGTTTCACAGAGAGATCATAAAAGGAAAATGAAATTCCTATAAAAGTTAAAGGAAATTAAGATATTCTCAGTTAAGAGGGAGAGAGTAACAGAAAGGGAATGAGTCAGCATTATAAAGTCTATATATAACTAACAGGTTCTCTCTAATTCCTACTCAACTGGTGCCATTAGAGTAACAAACTTGCAAATACTTATGAAAGAGGACTTGTTGCAGCTGGGATCTGAGAAGGCTTTTCAAGAAAAATCCTGTTGCAAACTATAGAAAACTGAATATGTTTTTACTGAATCTTCCCCTATGAATTAGTCACTCACATTTCCCTTGGGTTTTGGGGGATTCCACCAACCAAAGCAGTATAATTTGTGTGAAAAGGACAAATAATAGGTTTGCTAGGCTCACTTTTTCCTATTCTTTCCATGACCACTATGACGAAGTCACCGTCACTGAATCCTGTCTAACACTTCATAGTTTAAAATACTTTTAAAATAGGCTGTCTTTTTGTACATAGCCCTGTAAATTGATGGCCCATTTCATACAACTTTGTTTTTCTGTGAATAATGAAATACATTAAAAGTCATAAAACAGAAACATAGAATCATTAATTTGGAAAACACTTCCAAGTTCACCAAAGCCATTCTTTGACCAAATGCCACCATATCCACTAAAACATAGCAAGGAAGAACTAATATAAACTAGTTAAAATATAAATATAAGCAACAGTGATAAAAAAATAAAATGTTTTTCTAATCTATAAATAAAACATCCAAGACTTTTAAGTAGAAATTACTTAGACATTACTTAAACACTTCTAAAAGCATTTAATATTTGCTATGTGAAATGAAGTGAATTTTAAAAGTTATGTTCTTTTTTTTATTTATCATTTTATCTAGCTTGACAAAAGGGAAGTTAACTGTTAGTTTAAAGCCATTATAAAATAATGCTATAGGAATTATGTCTGATTTGCAGCTATCTGTTAATAGAATGAGGTTTCTCTGGCAATGGCCATAAAGGCAAAACAGAACAGAAAAATTTGTACATTTTACCTGTTTATCATAGTGGTAACTTTCCATCCCAACAAAATCTAACTCATCAATTTCCTCTATTAACAGTTCCAAAAAACCCAAAACCAAACAAAAACCAAAACAAAACCCAAACAGACAAAACAACAACAAAAAAAAACACAAACAAAAATCCCTGTAGTTCTTTGTGGCTGAAGGTGAGAACTCAGTTATTCTGTGAATATTTGGCCCTGTATTTAGGCTTGAATCAAAAATGGTAGAGGGTGAAGAGTTAAATATGGATTACAGAGTGAATACAGTGGAAAGACAACCTTACTTTGCATTAACAGTGCTTTTTCTACAATCCAGTCTGGTTTGGTATCTAACTAGGACTTGATAGGAATCTGAGAGGTGAATAATGGAGCCAGGGTCCCCTAAAAATTCTATGAGACTGAAAATGTATACAAAACAGGCAAAAACTGTAAACACATTACAGCAAAACCTGAAAGAATCTGCAGCAAATTTGAGATCTTAAGAAATAATACTTTTTTTTTCTTGCACATCAGTTATGCACATTCTTAGAAACTTTGCTTATCAGTGTTCCATGTCTTTGACTCCAAGAATCAGACATCCAACAAGTAGACCTTTGTACTTTACAAAAAGTATAATGTACTATTTGGAATACAATTATCAATCCTATGAAGATGAAATCTTCATGTTAAGATGAGCTATTGCTTGTTATTGAAAGCAGCTGAAGATTAAAAACATTTTCCTCTTGTTCATAATATCATGACCTTGCATTTTGAAGTACTTCCAGGATATAGAGAAAAGATAATCTGAAAGGTAAATATCCTGAGTCTTCTATTTTGTGTGAGGAGTGCACTGATATCTGCTATTTTTAATAGCAACTGTTATTATCAACCTAAATGAGCAATCTAAAACTGCTAAATTAATTTGGTAGTAAATGGATTATTTAATAGCCATTTTCGTAGCATCAGAGCACTGTCATCAGTCAATAATGAATTTCTGCCTGAAAACTCTGGATAAAAGTAAAACCAGGATGTGTGAGTTGACATCTTAGGTACCTAATGTTAATTGACGTTTAAAAATAATACCGTTTATCAGCAGCTCATAAAAGCAAAGTAATAGTCATCTTTAATAGCACATGGACATTTAGAAGAGTGGATGTTTTACTTCCTCTGTAGTTATATAACAAATGCCATTTGTAGTTCATTCTAAAATTAAGCAAGGTTTTTTCTGGTCTTCTTGGAGCTGGTGGATAGCATATTTGTATATATGTGTTGGGAAAGAAAGGTATTAAGCATACTGTCTGTATTAAAGTATACTGGCAACGTTGCAAGTTAAACTCATATCTTTTAGCCATCCAAATTTTTATTCATGGTCTAGTTACATATTGAATTATGAAGCGAAACGAAGACATATGTTTAATATAAAAAAAAAAAAAAAATCCTCAAATTACAGATAATGATCAACAAATGTCACATTCTGGGGAAGCAGTATTCCTTTGGATACCTATAGTTTTATAGATATATCTACTAGGAGAAAGTTCCTCTCTGCACTTAGTAAATAGAGAAATAGAAAAAGTAAGTACTTCTAATATGAAAATCTGTTGAACTTCCTGTTTGAAATAGATCATATTCATTGTTGCCTTGAAGGAACTATTTCTCATCATTATGCAAAATACAATCTATTCGTAATTGAAGCAATTTCTTCCCTAAAAATTATTTTAACTTGTAAAGTAAAGCAATTTGTGTTTTATATCCAGAGACATTGTTTATCATGTTGCTTATTATACTTTCAAGAAATTCCATGGTGGTATGCTGTTGCCTAATTTATCAGAACCTGACTAAAGTGAACTAAACAGAAGTAAGGCTAAGACTTGTTTCAATATAGTTTTGTGGTTTTGTTTGTTTGGTTTTTTTCTTTTCAATTAAGAGTAACGTTTTCATATAAGCTCTTATATACATATAAGCTTTTATATAACATATAAGCTCTTAACTTTCTGTAGGGAACACAGCTAATTCTATTCTAAAGTAGATATGATAAAAATTAAAAATAAGATAAGATAAAATAAATTAAATTATCTACATGAATGGCTCTTCTCCTCTAATAGAGGAAGACTAAGAAAGTAGCTGAGACTAGATACTTGCATTTTAAAGCAGCTAAAATTAGATAAGTTGAATCTGCTCTGGTAAGGGCTAAATCCACAGAATTAAGTCAGTGTCAGTCCATGTATGAAGATAAAAGTTTTGAAAGTACTGGACTCATCCCTCAAATCTTTGTAATGTGGTACTTAAGCAAATTATTTTGTCATTAAAATTATATTAAATGTGTATATGTGTATATTATACATACATATACATACATACACATTTATACAAATAAGTGTATATGTTTATCTCTATATATTTATATATACACATTTAATATATATGTGTAACTATTGTACGCACACAGAGAGATATGTATATATTTACAATTTACAAAATTCTCAAGAATAGTAATAGTTTCTTAACCAATGCCTGGAATTTTATTGAACTCTTTTCTGATTTGGGTAGTTTTCTCGGAATTTATCAAGCAAGATAATTCAAGAACCATGTTCTTCAAATAATTGATGCTACAGATGCTAGAGGAATATATATTATATGTTCTGCCTCAGCTGTATGGAAAGCTAGGACTTGTTTTTTGAATTTCGCCAGAATATTTTCAACACGGGACCCCAGAGAACAGGAAATGTTCTTGTATAATGGAGGATAGGCTTCATTGAAGCACAAAGTAGCTTTTCTCCTTAGGATAGCTTTCCCTGGTGATATAGCCATAGTGTGTCTAGAGTCTCCTTAAATCCTCTCCTTACATTTCTCTAACTCTCACAAAAGCAGAAGAAATACAATTTGTAAAATTCTAATATAGCACTGATATGTTTAATGAACTGGTTTGTTTAATGAGATGGGATAGTCCAAGATTGTTAGTTTCAATTGTTATATGGAATAAAACTGACATAGACATATGATTTATCTCATTTGTTAGTTTCTACTTCTTTTTATTGTAAAAACTTAAATATTTCACTGGATAGGATTCTGCAAAACCTCAGCATTTTGGCAGCAGTAATGAAAGACGTTTACCTAATCTCTATTAGTAATGTATAGAATTAATTCCTTATTCTTAAATATAGTTACAAAAACAAAAACTTGTAATTTTCATGTGAAAACCAGGCATATATAAGATTAATCAGTTACATCAAGGAGATTTTCGTGTCATTTGGGTATTTTTTCAAGGCTTTGCTCCTGGACTGGAGCACACAAGAGGCCTAAATCAGCCAAAGGACTGTACTAGAGTCTGGATCATCTTCTGTGTAAATTGAGTCTCAAGACTGAATTAGTTCATACAGAAAGAGGCCTTCAGTCAGTCCTTCAGCCTGAAGTGTGTATAGTACTGTGATATTGACATTTCAGACAAGCTCATTTAAACAGAGAAAAGCAAAACTTTTGCCTTTTTGTGCCTTGTAATTGTTCATTACTAGACAATTTCACATATAACTATCAAGCAGCAATCAGAAAAATAATTTTGTGTTATTAGAAAGTGCTCTTGACAGAATCAGAATCTTGATGTGGCTTGCAGAGATGGATAACTATGTTTTTGAAGGGAATTTTACTGTAAATTTTGGCCTTAAGCTATCCTGATGACCGTTTTATAGAATAGGACAATTCTTTCTCTAAGATATTTTTCCCTCACATAAAGGATAAAAGATATCATCTATCCTGCAATAATCTTCTTCTCAAATTCCAGAAATGTTACACCTGGTTATACATAAGTTACAAAGACAGACTCACCCCATACTCAAATGCTTGACAAACATCTGTATCACAATTGCGTGCAAAAAGTACTTGAAGGCTTTGATCTTCATTGAAGTGATAAAAATCAATGTAACCAATAGTCCCTAAAATGCCAGAAAATTCAACATCTTAAATAACATAATAATTACAGCAACTGATATACCTAAAAGTGAACCAGTCGTGGTCTAAGTAATGATCAATGGGATCTGTTAACTCTTTTAGCTCTTGCAGGTGTTGAGTGGGGAATTAAAGCTTCAGAATTGCTGTTTGCACAAGAAAAGCCAAGTGAAACAGCTCTTTTATACCTGCACAGCAGAGCATAGCACAGCATATTTTCTGTTCAGTGTAGCAACTTATTCATAGCCCTAAGCACCTTCTGAATGTCAAAACATTGCTTAAAATTTAATATTTAACAAAATAATATTTCAGTGATCTCACTGAATCATGAAAGTGTTATGAATGTTTTATAAAAGGTAATACCCCACCCCTCCCACACCCCCCACACCACTTCTCAGTTATTTCAAACCTTTTAATTTAAGGAGGTTAGGCATGGAATGTAATGGAAGGAAATGGTAATATTTCTGTCTTCTGTTTGTTAAGTGAAGATTCAAATCCCAGCCAGACTGATGTTTACTGGTGAGGGAATGGCTGAGAACTGTGGAATAAACTTCCTTAGCAATTATGCATTTACTGTTCCACTCCAAGTGCTGTTGGGTTCATCTAATCTATTTGTGAAAATGCATAACAGTAAGCACACCATAAACAGTTGCAACACACTCTTTATTCTTATTAATGCAAAATAGAAGCCATGTAACTTGTATGAGACATCACTTAACCACATCTGGAAAGACATCTGGAAGCCCACATTCAGGAAACTTAAGAACTTTGATAACATGAATAAAGTCTTGACAGAATTCAGTCTCTTCTTCCCCTGCTTGCTTCCAAGAAAAGGCTGGTGTTGTGACACATACTGAAATTTTGCAAATCCAAGATCTGAATAAATAAAATCTGGGCAATAAAAATCATATTTCTCTGAGTATACTGAAGAAAATATGGGATGATAATGTACTTTCTGATCTCACTATGAAATCTACAGGAAAGAGCAAAATAATCTCTTCCCAGGATAGTACTCTACTCAACATATGGCAAATTAAATACTTAATACTCTCAAAGAGATAAAGTATATATATAATTTTACTGATCATTTTTTGAACTGGAATTACATTGGAATGATGAATTCTAATTTATACATTTTACATTTTATGCTTCCAGCGAGACACTACATAAGATACATTCACCATTCACACATTTTAGGCACTATAAGGGCGTATGCCAGTTACCACCAGCCCCAACTTGTACTATCCCTCCGTTCCTCAGGGAATTTCCCCCCTGCCTTATTCATGTTAATCCTTTTGATTTCTTTTTACTTCATCTAGTGAGTTACCTACTTGATTATTTTTTTAAAATGTGTCTCCTTTGATGCCACATTACTCACCATCCTTTTTTATTTTACACTTTTAAAAAATTCTCCTTGTAAAAAAAATGGAAAAATGACACAAAACCCTAGTCGTTTATCAGTCTTGGTGGTAGCTTGCACAATCATAGGACTATTGTATTTAGGCCTAGGGAATGATTGAATGACTTATCCTCCAGAGAACAAGATTAATCTCATCTTGACTTTTCATTATTTGAACTTTATATTTTCACCTAGGTGTTGTGTGATATTCCTAGTCTGCATGGGCTTTTTAATCCTCCACAGCACTATAGATACTATTCACTCTAAAAAGTAATTAATCTTGTTTATAGTCTGTGTCCTTCTTATCTTTCTCTTCTTTCTCATCTCCTATTTTTCATTGAGTCAGTTTTAAAGTATTCTCATGTTTCCACTGAAGGACTGTGCTGGTTTTGGTTGGGATAAAGTTAATTTTCTTCACAGTAGCTGGTATAGGGCTATGTTTTGGACTTTTGCTGTGTTGATGATATAGATACATTTTTGTCGTTGCTGAGCAGTGCTCACATGAGGTCTCTCCTGCTTCTTATCCAAACCCACCAGCAAGGAGGCTGAGAGAGCACAAGAAGCTGAGAAGGGATACAGCTCAGACAGCTGATCCCAGCTGACTTAAGTGAAATTCCATACCATATAACATCATGCTCTGCATAGAAAGTTGGGTGAAGAAGGAAGGGAAGGACATCCAGAGTGATGGAGTTTTTCTTCCCAAATAACCATTACATGTGATGGAGCCCTGCTTTCCTGGAGATGGCGGGACACCTGCCTGCCTGTGGGAAGCAGTGAATGAATTCCATGTTTTGCTTTGCTTGACTGCAACAGCTTTTGATTTACCTATTAATCTCAACCTATTAATCTCAGCCATGAGTTTTCTCACTTTTACTCTTCCCATTCTCTCCCCCACTCTAGTTTGGGAGGAGTGAGTGATGGTGCTTTGTTGCCAGCGGACATTAAACCATGACAAGGACTTAACATATTTGCAACTATGATAAAGTATTAAATAATAAACTTTTTTTTTTTTTTCTTATACAACATTAAACTGTAAGAAATTCTTTATCTTCACAGGCAGAAGAGTTAAAACTGGAGAATATTACCACTCATGTCTGTGTCAGAGATATTGCTATAAAAACTCTCAGAAATTTTAATGCCTGTCTGAAATCATAAAACCTTTCTCTAATTCCCAAATGAAGAAAGAAATAGTGCATTCTCATAGTGCCTTGAAAATAGTAAAAGGAAGACATGTATAACTTAAAATGTAGTTTATACATGGGAAATTAGAGTGATTTTCAGTTTTACACACAGTCTTGCACATTTTAAGAACTCAAAAAAAAAAAAAAAAAAAAAAAAAAAAAAAAAAAAAAAAAAAAAAAAAAAAAAAAAAAAAAAAAAAAAAAAAAACAAAAAACCACAAAAAAACCAAAAAAAACACACCAAAAAAACCCGGCCATTTCCTAGTGAGGAAATTCCGTCCTGTTGAAAAAAGAAACAAAAAATATTTCTTCCTAATGAATGCATATTTATCAGTAAAGTAAAGATGCATATATATCAGTAAAGACAGAATTAACATAATATTTTTTTTAAAAAGGTTTGAGATACTAAGTACTATATGAGACAAAAGCATTGATTGTATTTTGTAGGGTTTTTTATTGTAGGTTTTTATTTTAAAAGCTGTAACTCTTTAATGAAAAAAAAAAAAAAAGTTAATTTAAGAAGTGAGAAGCACTGTTTTAATCCTAAACCATATGTATACATTTCAGAAAGTCCCAAAAATAAAGTTATAGGAAATGAGAGTCTTTGAGTTTCTTTTCTAATATCAACCTTTCTCATCAGAGAAAATTTTTGAACATTTCTCCTAATGGGTATAATTCACAAACGTATTGCTTCTGAATAATTTCATTTGTTGCCTGAAATACTAATCAGACACTGATGGTATGTTAGGGTTGCAGTGATGATTAATGCATAGATAACTCAAATACAAGGAAAGAATGAAAGACCTGATACTTTTTAGCTCGGAAAAGAGAAGGACCATGGGAAATCTCATCAATTTATCTAATTACCTGAAAGAAGGTGCAAAGGCAATAGACCCATTCTCTTTTCAAGGGTGTTTCCTCTGAACATCAAGGAAGGACCTTGAGGGAAGTATACTCTTTATTGTAAGGGTGACCAAGCAGTGGGAAATGTTGCCCAGAGATATTGTCGAGTGTCCCTCCTTGGAGATATTCAAAAGCAATCTGGATATGGTCCAGGACACCCTAACATAGTCCAGGGCATCCAGCTGTAGGTGGTTCTGTTTGAGCAGGGGGAATTGGACTAGATGTGCTCCAAAGGTCTCTTACAGCTTTAACCATTCTCTGAGTCTGTAATCCTGTGATTCCATTACTCTCTGATTCTGTGATGCTAGGAACTGAAGTGGGCTCTGTCTATAAATAGGAAGTACTCCTGGAGTCAGATGAGTTCTAAACTTAACATGGTCTAAACTAAACATAATATATTAGTCTTTTTATTAGTTCCAGAAAGTGAGTGAGCAGATGAGGCTATAGGATGGTTTCATACCAGAACAGAATATGTGTGCACACACTATTTCCCACAAGAGTCAACTAAGCCTTGAAAGAAACATTCAAGAATGGACCATGAAACACTCAAATATGGATTCATATGATCCAGTAAGTTTCTTAGATGCCTGCCTAACTGGAAGAATTGCACAAAGACCTCCCTACGGAGCAAAAAAGTCTCATGATTTAGGAAAAGTCTGAAGAATTAGAAGGAACTGCCTCTCATAACAGCAAAGGACACAAATAGCACTACCAGGTGCTATTGAGATCAGAATCAAAACCCCATATTTCTTTTTCCTTTTTGTAAGATTAGGTTATTCATTGCATCAGCAGTAAAATTTGCCCATTTTAACTTTGAATGCCTGATTAAAACTTTATTGAAACATTATTATCATCTGCATAAATTTCACAGATATTGCTGACGTCATCCTCCCCTGCCCTCTCAGTCTCTTATGCAAAAGCTTTTTCTATAAGAAAGTTAATTTTAATGCCATCTCTGCTGGAATCATCTCCCTGCTGCTATGCTATAGCTTTAATTTAACATCCTCTTTAAATCAGTGGAGTGCTGGGGTATATGAGGGAAATCTGGTAGCACAAATTGTGTTCATCTTGTTCAAGAGATCGGTTCTTTCATCTGAGTTAACCAGGCTTAATTCAACATCTCTCTGATACAGTCCCCTGCTGTCTGAGTGTGTATAGTGTGCTGGGGGAAGCTTTTCAACTTTACATGGCTGGTATTTCAAAATAGACTTTTTCACCCTCTAGCATCAAAATGCATCAGCAGTGTCTGACCATTAAAATATAAATGATGAAAAGTGACAGTATTTAAAACATCTGTAGCTCAATCCTGATGTGACCCAAATGGTGCTAGTGACCTACAGTAATCTCAGATGTGTGCTGCTTTTCAAGAGGTTCACAATATTTTTTCCAACATCACAGTATGAAACCTTTTAAAGGCAGACATAAATCTATCCTTTATTTAAACCAGAAACTCAAAGGTGAAGAACAGTATTATTGCTCAATTTTTTGACTGAAATATATTAAAGACAAAATAGACCTTTGGGAAAGCAAATTCCTATTTACAAGCTTCAAAGAAGAAGCCAATACAACTAATGCTCCAGTAAATTTTTCGATATAATTTAATGGCTATTGAAACACTGGTCTCTGAATAGAATTTTTTAAACAGAGAGAAGAATGACTAAATATCTGTCTGGGGAAATATAGAGGAATATATTGATATGTATCTAGTCTGTAAAATAAGCATAATTCATTTATAGTACTTCAAGGGACTAGCTTGTTTTTTGAAATGCTATGTTTAGTTATTATATGTCATATTAATTCAGGAAAAAAAAAAAAAAACAAACAACAAAACTATATTTGTAATAGATGATATTGAGTTCCTAATGAAAAACAGGCTGTCAAGGACAGAAAAGAGTGCATCTATGACTCTTACTGTGCTAATTAAACAGGTGTGTCATACATAAAGGTCTTTAAGCAGACCTAAGAAAATACTTTTATTCTCAGCACTTGGTTTGTCTCTAAATTCAGACCTATCTGTAACTCAACCAGTTTTCCTGTTATTTACTAATTTATTGATAACATTATTTTGCTATTCATGATAAAAAAAAAAAAAAGTAACAAATGCAAAAGAAAACCCTAGCTATTTTTCAAGACTAGTGACATTATTTCCCCCCACATTTTTACAACTGTTACTTGCAATACACTACATTTACAATAAAAAATCTTTTTATTAAAATTTCAAATCTCACTGGCTTTTTAAACTACTATCCTTAGAAGAGGTAGTACTTCAGATAATAGGTAAAAAGTTCTTTTATTCTTGTAATACAAAGGACTACATTGCTTCTGTTGTTGTAATAAATTTAACTGAGTTCTGAATAACTATTTGTTCAAAGGCAATGTGCTCATGCCATATTTGAACAGCCGATCTTGGCTGGGGGGTGGATCCAAAACCAGGCTAAGGTATCTCTTTGATGGCCGCAGATTTTGTGCTGGTGCAAGTATATAAAGAGATTCAGCCTATGGCATATCTTTGTAGACTCCTTGAAGAACTTTTTACAGTGGTAGGACTGTTAAATGCATTGTTTAGAAATAATTAAAAAAGAGAAAATTCAGCACAAGTGTATTTAATTACCTTCAAGGATTACCATAAAAATTCCCAAACAATTCCCATTTTATTCTCATTTTGATTAGATAAACTTTTGGTTTTTTAATGTTTGTCTAAGGTTTTCTGGCTTTGATGCATAAATATATGTCTGAAATTTTTTATTACTTTTTTGTAAACTTCGTTCATAGGGTGATAGAGAGATAGGCAGAATGCAACTCTTGTGTTACCTAAGCTCTTTGGCCACCCCCAAACACGTTAGTTTTAATAACTTGCTTAACCTGAGAAATTAAAAATCCTAGGATTCTGTGCCCGTTTAGGACAGTTGGTATGGATCCAAATTCCCTCATATGAGAGGCTAGAGATATTGATTTCTCAAGACATTTTGAGGTGCATGTGTGTGGGGCAAGGGTCAGCTTGGGCCTTGCTCTGTTGAGGAAGTGCCCTACTCCACACCCCCCATTCCTAGAGCCTGTATCCCAGCCTGAGAGATCCCACCTAGGGCAGAGCTCAGGAAGGTTAAGGGGTATTTAGAGGTGGGTATGTGTCTTGGCCCTACTTTCTCTTGTAATTCACTATCAAATGAACACTTTTGGAACCCAGGAGCTGGTACCTATATGTGTCCTCTTCTGTATCTTTTGTGTCTTTCTTTTTCTAGTTTCCTTTTCTCGGAATTTTTGAATGACTTAAAGTTGAATGTGCTTAGACTTTGCTAAATTGCTAAATAGGTCAAGGTAATTCTTTGAGAAGTGTTCTGTGTTGATTGACTGTTGCAGTAACCCTTTTGCTACAGTTCTCTGTTTTTCTAAAATTGTCAGTAAAGTTTTTTTTTGTTTTTGACTCTTGAGACTATCTTGTTGGTATTTCTCTCATGTGTCTAACATGAACAACCATAAGCCCTTTAAAAGTTCTTGTTGGGTGAGGTTTTTGGAGCTCTATGTCTCACCTTGTTACAAGGATGCATTTTTTAATTGATTTGAGGAACTATATTGAAGACAGAGAACCTGCAGCCTATGAGGAAGGACCTTATTTGTATGTCTTCATTGAATGGTCAATGGAATAGAATAATACACTTCTTACAGGGTTTCACTGGGTACAATACATTCTAGTTTTTCATCTTCACTACACTCTCAGTATAATCTGCAAGAAAATCTGACACGAATTATCAAGCCAATTTGTTGCAAAAATGAGCCAGCAAGAACAAACCATTGCCCCTGGCAGAATGAATTAGTGTCTCTTTGAAAAGGCAGACAGTTCCTTTTGAATTCAGTCTACTATTAGCTGTGAAGACATTTTCCAATGTGCTTCAGTCTCCTTCCTACCTCTGCTTCTCCCTGCCCTCTATTTCCTCTATCTTGCCACTTTCCTAATTCCCTTTTCCTTCTCTTTTCTTTCTCCTTAGCTTCAAATCTGTCTAAAATTAGGTTTCACTTAAAGAAACAAGGCACTTAAGATGACTAACCAACAGTCAATGAATCTTCTCACCCATTTCAATTTCTTTTTTCTTCCTATGCCAGAAAAGAATATATGCTTGTCATAGGACTGTGAAAATCACTGGTTCAGGTGAGTGAAAAAAAGCTCTTAAAAATGAATGTTCATCTTAGTTTTCAGAATACTTAATTTTTTTGGTTTTTTAGTATATATTTTAAATAACTTTGTCTCGGAATGATTGCCTTAAGAAAAAACAAAACAAGAACAACAATAGGGGGAAGAGGCGAAGGTCAATCTTACTGGGTAATTTAATGAAACTAAAATTAAGAGTCCAGTACTATGTCAAAAAAAATTCAAATAAATTATGTCCAACAAGTGACTTGCATTTAAACATCTCCAATGAATATGTGTATGTTAAAAAAGCAATAATTTGTTAGAGAAACTGCACTCATTTAAGTAAGTAGATTTTTCATATGTTCTAAAATGTTTTTGCCTCTAAAAATAGAGTAGCTGCCAGAAAATACAGATGTATACATTTAGATTGTAACATTCAGATTTCCAAAAATCTGACTTCATACAACCACACTTAAATTCCCTTAAATTAAAAAAAAAAACAACAAAAAACCACAAAAAAAACCCCCAAAAACAAAAAAAAAAACCCACAAAACAAACAAACAAAAAAAAACCCCCCGAAACAAAAACCAAAAACCAAACAAACAACCAAACAAACAAACAACAAAACAAACAAAAAAAACCCACTACTCTCCACTGTGTGTTTATGGGACCTGATAAGTGTACATGCTATCCTAAAAGTTGTGCTCATGTAAAGAAATTACACCTGGACGTGAAATACTCATATCTCCTTCATGTGTCCTGATTAAAGTAACTTCTTTTTTTTTGCTTCCTGGGCTTAGCCAAATGCTTTTGTTACATGCTTAATTCTGTTCAGGCTCAGGCATTATGCGGAGAACCTAGACAGTATAGTAACTGAATGCTTATATAAATTCTAGAGTCATCAGACGCCTACAACATGGTTTGCACTTCTTCCTTTTTAAACTGTATTTTTAATTCAATATTATATTTTTTTCCCCATTGCCATATACTTACAAATGGGAGGTTGTTTCTTGGGAAAGACCTCCAAATATGAAGGTTTTACAGGTCACTATTCAATTCTGTTTGATTCTAAAGGTGAGTTCAAATGAAAACTTGTACATTAAAATTTACTCTGACACAAAAGGAGCAGTCAGGACTAGTTGTAAAATAATTATTATAAATCTGACAATAGCAAAAATAACTTAGATAAGATGTACATGCAACTAAGTTCCCAAAATCATATATATAGGCTGCACATTTCACGTAGCTACCTAATTTGTAATTATGCCATGCTTTCTGTTCTCAAGTATCTTGGCTGAATAAAAGCAAAAATCTGAACACAAAACTGGAGCAACCTTCCTTTGACTTTAAATCAAGCCCTGGATTTCCAGGGAATTGTGTAGAAACTGTCCAACCTCTAATTCATGTTTCTTTCTTTGGCTTCTCTTTTATAGACAGAAATCCATTAGGGACTTCACTACATTCAGAAGAAACTGTATTTTAAAAAGGCATAGCTCACCCATGATGCCGATACTTTGAATTTTAGTTTCTGTAAGAACTCTCAGATGGCTACACTCTGGTCCCAGTGATTCACATTACTTGAAGTTTTCATACTATTCATCAGTTTTGTCTTACTGCACCTCAGCTTCTTTTGTTATGCTCTCATTGTATGCTATGAAAAGTATCTGCAATAGGAACTTGGAACTAAACTGAACAGAAGGATGTAGCTAGGTGCCAAATGCCTGGGGACAGAGAACCATTAGTTGTCTGAAACAGATTCTTTAAATGTCTAGACTTCTTGTAAGAGGACTAATGGTAGACTGGCAAGGGAAATGTCTGGTACTTATTCACAGGCAGATGTTGAGGACCAGTCTGTACACAGCTGGTTTATCTGAGCTGTGTGTAAAAGTTGGAATGCTGTGTCCCTTGCTGTGGACAAAAGCTCCATATATGCGTATATCTATATACATATATACATATGCATATACAGAGCCAACAACTGTCAGTGCTTTTGATGATTTAAAGGTTAAACAGTCAGAATGATCTGATTAAGAACATCTTCCCTAAAAGTTAGGGAGTATTCTAGTATTTAGAATCTAGTATTTATCTCTGCTTATTATGTTCACCTTTCAATATTCCTTTGTGTCCTAAGACTGACAACACCATCTTCCTCGAGAAATATGTATCTACAGCAATTACAGCAATCTTCTAGCACCCTGTAGCTCTCACTACCAGGCAGAAGATGACAGTGGTGGGAATTTCTTGTCCTCTCAGCTGGGGCCCTACTCAAAATTCAGTGAGCATGTTTGCTGCCTTGGAGGTTCATTCTGTTGGTCCCCGCCTGGATGACAGCTCTTTCCAAATCAGAAGCAGATCCCACTGGGAAGTGACAGTCATGTGAGTGTGGAGAAGTTCTCCAGTTCATAGCACGAGATACAGTGAAAAGTAATTCTGGTTTTGTTCATTTTTACCTCATCCATCAATCTGGGTTAATAAATAACTAATTAAACTCAGGTTTGAAGCTGCAGTGCTCTTTGAAGTTCTTCTTTTATTCCCTGAACCTTGAATCTATAGGGCATAGATAGCTTCAACATGATGAATGTTTTACAACCTGTGTCAAAAGTACTCAAAACACGTACATGTCTAACATACAAAAGTTCCCAGAAGGTTTAGAAGGAACAGCTCCTAATTTCTGAATATGTCTGGAATTTGTGTGCTTTGAGAGATGTATAGAATCTGCTCAAACTTTTTTCTTATCTAGATGAATGTTACAATCCAATGGGATAGAAACAGGGAAAGATTGGGGGGGAGGGGGGGTCAAAAGTTATCCTGACTCAGAGTGCTTTTTTTGCTGTTTTTTGTTTTCTGAAACTGGGTATTTAGAGAAATATAGACAAAAGATAATAGATGAAGGTTTTTGATTTGAAGCTACAATTCAGAAATACACCTGAATATGGTTTTAGGTGAAAAGGTTTCTTGTTTGTATGAGGTCTTAATCAAAATTAAGGTGTTACCTCCAACCAGTTTTTATTTTTTAGCTAACATATATGTCTCTAGAACTCTACTTAGAGTTATCTGTATGTTGATAGAAGTTATTTCAGTAACTTCTATAGCACTAAATAAAGTATTTCTACTTAAATTTCTGGGGTGTTTTTATAGGTAGATGGTTTGAGTATAATTTGACTTGCTTTTTCTTTTCAGATGTGAACTGAACATAGGTAGCATCTTGATTTACTTACACTCTTCACTAAAAGTACTTCATTTGTCTTATTAAAAATATGTTTTTTTAAAACCTAAAAAAAATCATTCATGCATAGCTTAAGAAAAAGCCCAAACAATCCTCAAAAAAACCCAGCCCTGAAATCCCCTAAAAGACTAAACAAAAAGGTTTTTGTTCATCAGCATCCATTGCTTTGTTCTTTCTCTTACTGGTGGAGACACCTGAATAAGTTTTTGGATCTAGCTTTGAGTGCAATCCATTGTCTATTTCTCAGACATAATTAATTTTTTGTCATCTGGTGCAAGTTCATATACTGAGAAAGAAGAAAGTCATGAATGAAAACAAATGAACAAACAAAATACTAGGCACTTACTCTTCTCCATAAATACATTCTTTTCTGTGTTCCTTCTCTGACTAAATTTCTGCTCTCTCCCCAGCTTTGAAAAATATATAGGTAAGTGTCTCTGTGCTATAAGGCCTTTAATAGGTTGCCTCTATTGTGGATCGAGTGACACACTTCACGTAGAGCGGGGAAGTTACAATATATTTATTGATATAAACCAGCAATTTAACAAAGTTTAATAGTAAATATGACAGTTATTTAGCAGTATTAGATGGCCAGGTACACTTGATTATAATTGCTGCATAGAGGGCAAGGTCAGACAAACCTTTCAGGGACACCCTCCCATTGAGCCATGAGGTTAAGACAGGCATCCCTTACACCTTCTCAGAGGGGAGTTTACATAAGTCTGGATCCATACTTAGTCCTAGTGACTCTTTATGTCATAATCAATCCTTTTAGCTAAGATTTCAAAATTTGAGGACGTTCATTCCAATTCACTTACCTAGTATGTCAGCAAAAAGAAGTCTCTCATCCTCCAAAAAGAGCATTGAGATATGTCCTTTCTCAAGGGGACATCGTGATGTGCAGCCCATTTCTGTGCCAGAAACTCAACAGGACCTGGGCTGTCTACTATTTATGGAGTAAGATAATTATTTTATGGTCATATTTGCATGTTGACTACAAATACTAGTTTATTCCATACTTTTCTTGGATCAGCCCTTGACCAGCGCTCTGGTTAGGTGAATTACCTAGAAGAGTCCTTGGCTATTGCATTATCTGTCTCACACAGATTTACTTGGAGTTCTTTGAAACCGTTATGACCATGTTCCCCCAATTACAACTGCTACTGGTGGTTACTTCAGCAAGAGTTATGGGAAATAAAGGTCAGTCTGGGGTGGAGGCACACCATCAAATTCATAAGAAAAGAAAATAAAAAAAATACAGATATTTATATCTCACCAGATCATCTCTTCAAGAGAATGTTCAATAATTTGTGGCAAGCATGGTACTGAGCATGCCTCAAAAGACAGTGTTGCAGTACAATGAAGATAAGTCAAAATAGCACAGAGCACTTCAGTATGAATTTCTTAACTTCTCTAATAAAATCTGACCCACCAAAGATGTCTGCCATAAAACAATACTTTTCCACGCCTGTAACTACTCTAGTAAAAATTGAACAGGGCTGAAATTATAACCAACATATAATAACTTTGGATAATGAGGACTTATGTACAAAAGGTGAGTGAATAAATTTGTCAAAGCCGTAGGTTACCCACCTTCTCTATTATACTGTTAGACTTTCACATATTGTTGATGGATAAGGTGTTCTTTCACACCTTTTTTTTTTTTTTTTTTTTTTTTT
>VXBN01001793.1:6404-62040 GCA_013397395.1 Sinosuthora webbiana | reverse complement strand
TTTTATGAATGGGTTACAAATCTGAAACAATAATTTGGAGTTACTTTGTTGGACAAGAATCCAGCAGGTTTCAAATATAATATAGTCAGAATAGATGTAGCTGTATAGTGCTATTTAAAGTTATTATATAGCCAGATAGTGAAATGAAATGATATTTTCTGAATTGCAAATAAGTTTCAAAAAGTGAATAAAGAAACCATTTAATATTGTTTTTTAAAGTGTCTCCATTACATACAGTAAGACTATCAAGTAAATCATAAGGCACATATAAAAAAGTTGTACTAGAAATTATCAATATGGTGTTCTTGAGACAGGTTCTTCCAGACCTGCATGATTTTTTCCTTATAATGGGTAATTAACAGCATTAATGTTCTAAAAATTCAAATGTGTAAGATACCTTATCTTTTTCTATTGCAACTTGACTCTAGAGAAAAAATCACTGACATTATTTACCTGAATCATTAATGTTAGCATATATTTTCAAATAAATATTTATTTTATTCAAGGAAAAATGACATTTCAATATTTTTTGTTTGTAGAAGTCCATCAAAATTATGTATGTAGAAGACAGATGCTGTTGTATTACATTGCATAGCTGAGAAATACCTATATTGCTTAATTCAAATAAAAGTAACCTCTGTGTATTAATGATATTTTCATTGTTGGTCCAATGCTATATAAGATTTTCTAGAAATCAGACTATCAGTACATTTTTCACCCTTTTGAAATCCATGGAGAAACTGCAATTGACTTAATTAGATTAAAAATTTCACACTAGCTCTTGCTTTTTTTTGAGATACTTCAGTGTCAATGTTAGTAAAACATAGGTGGATCTCTGAACTGCGTGATGCAATTTTTTTTTTTTTTTTTTTTTTTTTTTTTNTTTTTTTTTTTTCCTGGAAAAAAGATGATAATGTTGTATGAATTGGTAAAACATATTTTGTTGTGAGGTGGGCTGAGTTCTGGCACAGGACACCCATAGGTATAGTTGCATTTCTCTCCTTGGAGCTATTCAAATGCTGTCTATACATGGCAGTTTTTCATGTCATATGGAACACATGTTGAGGCATAAATAAAAACCAAATTGGCCCTTCTCAAGGGGTTAAGGTACTATCTACAGTATTGGAAAGGTTTTGGCAGACTTGTAAAGTTCCTATGGACCCGAAAAGGGGAAACACAACTCCAAATTTTTAAAAAGTAAAAAAGGAAGACCTGAGGAACTACAGGCTTTTCAGTTTGACCTCTGTATCTGGAAAGATCATGAAGCAGATCCTCTGGTTTATAGCACAGGTGAATAAGAGAAGAGCAATGGAGATTGTCTACATGGACTTGTACAAAACATTTGACACTGCCCCACATAATGTTATTGTCTATGAAATGGAGAGCCATGAACTTAACAAATAAACCACTCAGCAGATAAGGAATTGGCTGGCTAATTGCTCTCAGAGTTATGGTCAACAGCTCTCTGTCCAAGTGGAGACCAGTGATGAGTGGTGTTTCTCAGGGATTGCTATTGACACTGTTGCTATTGACCATTTCTGTCAGTGACATGGGCAGTGGGATCGAGTGCCTCCTTGTCACATTTGCCAGTGACATCGGTCTGTGTGATGTGGTTGACATACTGAAGGGAAGGGATGCCGTCCAAAGTGACCTTGAGAGATGGGCCCATATAAACTTCACAAAGTCCAACAAGGCCAAGTGCATGGTCCAGCACCTGGTTCAGGGCAACCTCAAACACTGGTATAGGCTGGGCAAAGAATACATTGAAAGAAGCCCTGAGGAGACGGACTTTGGGTGTTGTGGTGGATGAGAAGGTCAGTATGATACAGTAATAAAGTTTTCAGATGACGAAACTAACTATATCACACACTTCATTGAAAGAAGCATGGCCAACAGGTCAAGTGACATGATCTCTACTCTGTCGTTGTGAGACCCCACAAAGTACAACATCCAGCCCCAACATAAGAACTGTTGGACTGAGTTGAGAGGAGGGCCACTAAGTTGGTCACAGGGCTGGAACACCTGTCCTGTGAAGACAGGCTAAGAGACATGGGGTTGTTCAACCTGAAGAAGGCTCTGGGGAGACCTTCTAACAGCCTTCAAGTACCTAAAGGGAGCCTACAGGAAATCTGGAGATGGACTTTTGACAAGGGCATATAAGGATGAGAGGAGGGGCAATGACTTTAAATGGGAAGCTGTCAGGTTTAGATTAGGTATTGGGAAGAAATTCTTTACTGTGAGAGTGGTGAGGCACTGGAACAGGTTGCCCAGAGAGGCTGTGGAACTCCAAGGCCAGTTTGGATGGGGCTTTGTTTGAACATGGTCTAGTTCATGTCATCCCTGCCCATGGCAGGAATGGGATTGGAATAGGATGACCTTTAAGATCCCTTCCAAACATAACCATTATATGATTCTATTAATATTGGGAAAGATGTAATTTTGAAGGTCTCTGGAATGACCTATTTCATTAATAGAAAGAATGAAATAAACTAAATATAGAAGAAATTATTTTGGGAAAAATATCTTGTTATAGTAACCAACTACCTAAAGGTAAAGCAACAATTTCTGAAAACCTAGTTTTATTTATTTTCATATTTGTCTGTCTGCAATGAAAGCAAAACAAGCAGATTAAAGATCTAAAATAACTGGTTATTTTTTCAAGACTATGCTACAGTGAAATGAATATTGTGGCATTCGCCTTTTATTTTAATTCATTTGTCACTCTCTTTGCCATTTTCTAATGCCTGCCTGAATCCTCAGAGTTGTAGCGCATATGTAAATGCACACGTTTATGGTATTTTGGAAGGACAATAAAGTGTTTCTCAGATCAGACGCCTAGTTTATTTAATATGTATGAAAGATTCACCTAAATTCTGTTCATGAAGATGTTTCATATGGGGCTTTTTTTGTGATCATTTATCTAATCCATGACTATTTTTAATAAAAATTAAGAAGATTTATTTTTCCTTTTGTTAAAATGCATTAGCAGGCAAGATACGGAATAATATATGGCTGAGAGCTTTTTAGTTTGTTTTAATCTGAGTACTAGTAACTGAACATTTGAATGACTTTTGAGGCTGTCATCTTATTTTTTTTTAGTGGGTTATTCAAAATTTTCAGTATTGTATTTATGTTTCTTATTATTGAATCTGAAGAAAAAGATGAGAAAGAATAGAATTCAAAGTACTGATGGACATCATTAGTACTTTTATAGCTGTCTCCTGTTTTTTTACATTAGTATTATGAAGTGTTAAAAGCATCTTCTTGAAACTCATTCAGTTTGGCCAAAGGCTGAGTGACGTTTCACCATGGTACTCACCCTTTTAATTGTAACTGACAGAACAATTTCCTAGTTTCCGTTATGTAAAGGAAAACCAGGTATGGGCTATTTGTTACTCAAAGGATGATTGGGACACCCTTAGTTGTAGTGGGCAGGACCACCTTACTAAAATTTATCCCACCGAAATGGTTGTGACAGATACATTTCTTATGATACTGAGAAGCATTCAGTATCATGCCTAAGCAGATGCAAATAAATTTAAAAAAATATTTCCTAGGATCCCACACATCATCAAGTATCTGGATATTATTGTAGCCTCAGGTCAAAAACTTGGTGGATCAAGACTCATTCAATCAAGAGCATTTTGCACTAATTTATGGCAACACGGGGACATAGTCTTTCCCTTTTGGATGGGAACTCCAATTATGTATTCTGATAAATACATAATAAATGTACAAAAATAAAAAATACAAAAAGAATAGTTTTTAATGCAATAAAAGTAATATTTCATGTGTTTCTGAAGTAAACTTTATATACTTTGTTCAAAACCAAGGAAGGATTATTAAGAACGTTGCTTTCAAAAAAAAATTAATAGTTTCTTTTGAAAACACAGTTCTCCCCTTCAATAAAATTTTTCAGAATATTCATCCCATGATTGTGGTAAATGTGTAAGACCTAATTGTTAGTGGGGAAACTAAATACCTTCCAGAAGTCAGTCTGGGATTGGTCTTGTTGAGGAGCTTTTCTAGAGACTCTCTTGGTGCCAGGTATAGGACTGTACAGAGATAAGCTCGTCAATATTCCCGTAGTGCCAAACAACTGGCTGCCATTTGTTGAAGTGACTTACATCCTCCCCCTCTCCAATGGTCTCTGTACAGTTCATTTACCCTTAAATTACTTTCCTATTTTTGTCTATTCCTGTTCAATTAATGTTTAAGAAACCCCAACTCATGTTAGGTGCTATAGAGGCTCAGCTTATTTAAATAATAATGAAAAAATCCAATTAGTTTGAGTTTATAACTTTTTTGTGCATTTCCCCATAGGATACCAGTGTCATTAAATAATGCTAAAAGCAATTCTTTTTCCTGGAATATCCTTACAAAAATAATGCAACTTGTGACTTTCGTGATTAAAAAAATAAATCTTATGTCCTCACACCTAAGTTATGTCAGGTCGTTTTGTTTCTCTTCTGTTGACCTGCTGTCTCTGCTCCATATCTTGTAAAAAAAAATCATGTATTACCTGAATATCACTTCAAATTAAATAAAATATTTGCTCTTTGTGTGGTTACATTCATAGAACAAACAAACAAAACAAACCCCAAAAAACAAAAAATCAAATACACAAAAAATGGCTCCTTGGTCCAGTGATCATTCCTTACCAAACAAATTCTAGCTGAAATTATCACAGTAAAGCACTCTCATCAGGGCATGGGAAGTGATTCTTACCCTCTCTTCAGCACTGCTGAGGGCATACCTGAAGGCCCATGCCCTGGTTTTATGCCATCCTGCTTCTTTATCCTTAATGCTTTGCAGTCAAATAGTTAGAGCAAAGAAGTAAAGACCTTTATAAGAATTGTAATAGTCTGTTTCTCCCACAAGGAAGTACATGCTTTTCTCTGAAGGCTACTTCTGAAGGCTACTTCTTCCGTTATCTCAGTAGCCTTTGAATATTAACTGCAAGACTGAGTTTAAACAAGAATTCTTCTAATTGATTCATAGAAGATACTGTTTTCTATATTAATTGCAAAGAATTTCAGTCATAAACAAAGTAAAAGACACTGCCATAATATTGATAGTATTGAGCATACTTGCTTTGACACCTAAAACAATAAGTAGAAGAATCAAACCAATAAAAAACTGAGTTGCAGTCCACATCTTTCCTGATTTTGGCAAGATATCTTCCAAGAAAAAGTTACTTCAAAAAACAGAAATAAAGACTTCTTTGAATGTTTAATATTACTGATGTTTCCTTAATGCTCCATGTCCTCATAGTGCCTCTAGGAAGTAAAAAAAAAAAAAAAGTCAGAACTTGCAATTAAGTAAGTATTCTGACTCAGTCATGAGGAAATGGAATTGCACCAGCAAGCATGTCACCAGCAGCTCTTAATTATAACGGTATTTCACAATTTAGATTCCCAACTTTTACAAGTGATTTGAGACATTCTAATTTTGTTCTGCCTTGAAGCAGTTTCATTTTAGTCAATAAATTCCATGAGATTCCCTAATGTAGGGCTCAAATTGAATCTTAATTACCAGGCTGATCTGATGACAAAATTTCAACTTTTTTGAAGTGTCATATAGCATGTGAAACACGGCTTTGATTTCTACATGTTAAAAAATCCCTTAAAACTCAATTACAACTTGACTTTGAATCACTTATCCTTTTGCTCTGGCACTACAATCATAAGTTTAGTGGTATATACTTAGTCACTGGGAAAGAATATTAAAATGCAGGTTTACTCAGTAATAATTTGTCTCTCTTCTGCTGTTCATTCTCTTTGTGTCTGTATATGTTAACATGAATATTAATCAATAATGCTGTTTTTCTCAAAAAAAAACCCTGAAATACTATATATGTTTTACAAAGAAGAATACACCGATTACTGAATTCCTTTACCAATAGAACAGCACAAGGCAGGTAACAGATTTCAAAGAGCATTTCATTTAATACAAAGTAAAATTAATAAGCAGAATGAAGAGCATCCTATGTAGCTAATTTCTCTGTATATTAAGTTTAATCCATACAAGGCCCTGGTACTTTTTCTCCAATATTTAAGTGAAAATCTCCTTTATATATATATTATTATTTTTTTTTTTTTTAATCGCATGCCATAGTAAAATATTTTCTTGTTTCTCATCAAGAACTTCATCATATCTAGTAGACAGTCCACCCTTACTTTTTATTCCTTTAAACTTCTTTCACTGGTCTTCAGATTTCTCTGTGTTTTCATTCTAATTTCTGTAACACTAAATTAGTTCAGGATGAATAGTGATTGTTTTGTTAAAATTTCAGATAATTATAAGTTTTCTTCCCTTAAAATTTTACCTGACCTAAGTATCTTGGGGATATCATTAATGTCTAAGTAACTGTGCCTTCTTCTCATTCTTTCAAATATTTCTTATTTCTGATATGCTGTTTAAGCTTTTAAGAATTGTCATCTGCAACTGTAGTTTTATTGGATAAAGAATTGTTGAAATGCAAATATGTAATAAAATGCAATTGGTGATAGCAACAAAATAAACCAGTCAATTTAGTATAATAAAGGAAAGTTACTGTAGATCAAATTGACTGATCTTTGCTTTACAGAATTTTAAAAATGTGCTGGTGTTAACTATGATAAATATCATTTTGAGTTCATATCTAATACCTGCTGCTGTCATTAGCAATTTTCATAACCTTTAATTAAAAGACAAAAAAAACACAACAACAACAACAACAAAAAAAAAAAAAAAAAAAAAAACCAAAAAATCTAACCCAAATGAATGCCCCAAAATTTTATTTACTTTGCAACTTCACTATACTTATAGTCCTATATGATAAATATCTTTTTTTAAATCTGAGTTAGCATTTTGTTCTTACTAATGTCATCATCTTTTTGAAATTAAGAATATGATATGGTTTGTGTTAGCTAAATGTAGGCCTTAGCGTTACACCCTTGAAGGTATCCCGGGGAACCACCATTTGTTCTGTAAACAGAGATGTTGCTATCCTATCTACAGACTTGTAGCTGTTTTCAGTACATGTGAGATACCCTGCATACGTATGGCCTAAATTAATTTTGAGTGTGCCACTTTGGAGAGAGATGGCCTTTAAAATTAACTGCTTGGGGATTTGAAATAAGGCTTACGTATTCCAGAACTACCCTTTTCAGTTGTCCCCTGCTGTCCTCCAGAAATCTGAAGTCATCCTAGGCACACTGAAGCATTTTACTTCAACCTTCTTGGCCAATTAGAGAAATAATTCCTCTCCTTGCTCTTGTCTTGGCCGTGCATGGTGCTCTACAAAGTTTTTTCTCTGAATAACATGTATTTCATTCTCTCTGATTCATGGTTGATACACCTATGTTGTCAGTGCAGATCACACACATTGACTTCCTGAACTTAACTCCACTTGGCACTAATACCAAAGCCTGAGAATGTTTGTATTACTGCAGGGGCTGCCCAGGTATCCAGTATGGGCAGAACCATGTGAATAAAATTATTTAGTTAATGAAAAAGTCCGGCGTTCAGATAAACACCATAAATAATTTTTGTAAGCCCTCTTTCTTACTTTAAAGTTTTCTGATATTAGATATATGGTTAATTTTGCTGTGTACTTTGACAAGCACCTTCTCTTTTAAAAGATAATGTATTTTCCTGATGCAGAATAGAGACTCCATGGCAACAAGACAATTTGAAGCAGAAAAGATATAGGCAGAAAACACAGATGGTCTGGTTTCAGAAATTCTCAAAATTAATAGGTAAAAGCACAGCATGTGTAAAACAGGGTCTAAAGAATTTTACTTTGTTTAAAACAGCATATAAACATGAAAGAAGTCCTTCAAATGTCAGTAGGTCAACTCACAATTGACAAAATACAAAGTCTCTCAATTTGACTGTAAAGCTTTTATTACTGTTTTTTTTTTTTTTAAGAAAACAAAAAAATATCTCTACCTGAACAAAAAACACTGGCTGAAATGATGGGACTGAAATCACAATCTCACTGAAACCAGAGATGCCTTTATTCACTGCTGTTCTCTGAGTTTGAACATGACTTGTTGTTGTCCAAATAGACCTGAAGCCTCAGGTGTTCAGGCTTCTCCAGGAGAGCTGGGCCCCATCACGTGTAGCAGTGCTTGGGAAAACTAACACCATCACTCCAAAGGTCCCACACATTTTCTCCTCCTTCTCCCCATCTTGATATGCTGAGCATGATGTCATATGGTCTGGAATATCCCTTTTGTTAGTTTGTGTTCCCTGTCCTGGCTGCCCCAACCTCCCACGCAACCTCAACTTCATCACCAGTGTGACAGTGTGGAAAGCAGAAATGACCTTGTCTCTGTGCAAGCCCTGCTCAGCAATAACAAAAGCGTCTCTAGATTGTTGATCTCATGCTCAGCACAAATCAAAACCACAGTCCATTTTAGCTGTTGTGAAGAAAATTTACTCTGCACCAGCCCAAACCAGCGCAACATATCATTAACTGAATTTTAACCAGCCAAGTTTGCCTCTTTTTGTACAGGTTATCAGTGTCTCAAAAGTCAGATTAAGTGTTAAATTCAGTCAAAATTTTGTACCATGCTTCATCAATTATGAAAGAGAAGATGTCCCAAAATTTGAAACAGCATTTTTATTTCTAAGCTTTATAGGAAATAATAAGAGAAAACAATTTCTAGGAAAAAGAAAGAGGAACAAATTTATATGTATATATACATACACACAAAGATAGATATCTCAACATATATGCATGTTGCTATTTTTTTTTTTTTTCAGAACAGAAAATAATTAGTAAAACCTTTAATAATTATTGATTACAAAATTAAATTTTATTCTCATTGTACTGGGTTGGCACAAGCCAATCACCAAACAGCCACACAGCTCCTTGCTCACTGCATCCTGTGGGACAAATGAGAAAACTTTTGAGTTGAGAAGTTGATGCAAAGACAATTAATGAATGAAGTAAAAAAAAAAAAGAAAAAAAGAAAAAAGGAGGAAATGACAGGCAATTCCTCAGACTGGTGCCCAGACAGTCTCTGAGCAATGGCCACCTAGGAAGACAACACCCTGCTTCCCACTTCCTCTTCTTCTTACTCTGTTTTAGGTTTAATTGCTGATCATGACATCATATGCTGTGGCACATCCCTTCAGACAATTCAGGTCACAGTCCCAGCTCTGTCCCCTCCTAACTTTCCCATCCCCAGCCTTCTCTCTGAGAAAAACAAAATGTTGAGCAAGAATAATGCAACAGTAGTCAAAACATTAGTGTGCTATCAACTTTCAATTTTATAGACACATGTCCAAAAAACAAAGAAGTATACAGACTGCCATGAAGCTAGCTCCATCCCAGGCAGATGCAGTACACTTATAATTGCTTCTCTTTGAAAGAAAAAGCAAATGGGCTAAAGAATGCTATTATATTTAAAGGGTTAATTTAGTTTTTATGTTTTCAGTGCTTGTGCTCTTATCTCCTCCATATCTTTGAGAGGAAGGGTTCTTGGCAGTCTTTTAGTGATGCTCTTTTGTTATAAAGAGCATGCAGCTCTTTAAATATATTTTAAATCCAAATTTAATTTATTAGATAACTGTCAAAAGCATGGCCACACCTTCATTTGTTTATTCCTTTACATTATTTTCTCTACAACATATCCTTATAAATAAACTTGAGAGAATTCTTGTTGTGTTTTAGGAAGTAATAAGATAGTTCACAAATATACTTCAGCACCACAAAAAGGTATTTCAGCTTCTTTACTCTGACTTAAAGATGTCACATAGTCCATGTAACTCTCAAGGAACTTAATTGAATCCAACACTCCTTCATATTAAATACTATTTCAATTTTTTTTTTATTTTTATACCTGGAAGAACTTTAAACTGAAGGTCATTACTCTGGAAAGTTTTTACTATTGTATATGAAATGTGAAAAACAGATGAAGTGCAGAGATGCATTGATAATTTCTAGGATTTCTATAATACAAAAATCAAAACTAATAGAGGCTTAATATTGTTTTATATATATGAATGAAAGATGAAATACATTTAGAAAACATAAAACTTCCACAAATTAAATATGGGCTGACTGCTATGACAAATTCATAAAAACAAACAAACAACAAAACAACAACAGCAAAAAAATCATGCCTGAAATATTTAAAATTGGATGAGTATCAGATTTCCAGGAAAAACTTGAGTAGTCAGCTCTCAGATCAGAGCTCAGAGTTTTCTCAGAGTTTTGTGCATCTGGGTCTTGGTAACTTTCAAGAATGGAAGCTGCAAGGAATCTTCCAGTGCTTGATTATACCCATAGAGAATAGATTTTGGTTGAACTTACTCTCATAAACTTTCCCCCTACCTGCTTTTCTATTTCTTTTTGTTTCAGAAAAACACATAAAATGACCACTAAATCCCTAGAAAATGAATTTTTCAGTGACAAAATTAGTTTTTCATGGAGAATTACTGCTTCTATAACCTTCCATGATCTTGTTTCCTATAAGAGAAAACGAAGCACAACACAATTAATAAGAAAATGAGACCTTCAAAATGAAATAAGATTATAGGAACTATAAACTAATGTAGCTGTTATTGGTGAGGATTAGTAAGATTTTGGGGAGTGACTTTTGCTCCAAATCAGCATAAGTTTCAATTTAGAAGTATGAAGTAATGGATGTCAATATGAGACTGACCTACTGTGTAATTGTACTGATGTTTATGTATTCAATTAACAAAGCAGTTGCCTAAGGGTATACATGTAGTGCAATTTTTGCTGAGTTGGGGTAGTCTGCCTGGTTTCTCTGCCTGTACAGAAGAGGAAATTCCACAGATATTCAGCTGATAGATGACACAGTGACTGTAATTACTAGGAAGTCACAAAATGTTACAAGGAAATGATAAAGTAGATTATGGGTCATTATTTCAAACTCTGAATATTGGAGTTTATTTTTCCAAAGATAGTACTCAGCTAGACTGATCAACAAATTTAAATCCAAACATGTGAAAATATATTTTGTTCCACTTACAGCACTTTTTAAAATTCTCACCTTAAAAACATTGATTTTTTTTTTTTTTTTTTTTATAAATTTTGTGTACTCTGGATAGAGTACATACAGCAATATTTATTCATTGTTGCTGTCAGGAACTTCTGATTCTTCTGTCCACCTATATAGGCCTCAGTTCACCTATACAGGCTTTGCATGCCTTGACAACTCACCTGAAAATACCTTTTCAGCCCTGGAGTTTCTTTTAAGCTCAGAGACTATTCCTCTGGTGGCAAGATTGCTGTTCATGCCTGTGTTGTGAAAAGACTTGCCTCTGGCTCATTTCATGGAGCAATCCTGCTCTTGTTGCTCCCTTTCAGTTAAGCAGAACCTCCCAACAGACGACAATTAAGTGAAAGCATTTTAAAAGATTCAAAAAGGAAGGAAGAAAGAAAAAAAGAAAGAAAGGAGAGCTTATCAGATGAAAAGAAATGAACTTTTCATAAAAGAAGATCTTGAGACTAAAAATATCAGACAGATGGCATGGGAGTTAGTTTTCATGGGCTTAAAGAATTAGTTTCACTCATCCACACATAAGCATCTAATGACAGCTCAAATAACCCAGACTCCTAGAACACCAGCATAGGTATGGAAGATATGACACAGGATCTGTGATGGACACTTACTTTCCAGAAGCAACAGCTAAACATAAAAAGTGTATCCTAGGACACATCAAGAACCTATGTACAGATAACTGTATAGACTCTTGCTGTAAGTGACTACAGGTGAGTTAGCTGTGTCAGCTCCCTCAGAGATGAGCTAATCAATACATTCAATTGATTCACCTCACCCTAAAATAAACAGCTATTTTAAAACAAATGTGTAGCTCTCCATTGACTTTACTGACTATGAGATAGTTCATTTGTCAGAGGTTTGTAGTGTAAATTAAAACTGTTGGTTGTCTGACGAATCTGTATGAGGCTTTCAGTACTGACAGCATTTACGGAGACTCATGCCCTTCTGAACCAGCAGCTGAAGGAGACATAAGTAGGTACATGAAATGAAATGGAACCGTACTCCCATACTTAAAGAACTGAGTTTTCCTAGATCTTTACTGGTCATAATAGTAACTTGATGCCTTACAGTGTGATGCACTATAGACACCACCTTAATGACCAATCTGACACCCAATTTCCACTCTACAAAAGCATAGGCATCCCGCATATCATATGGACTAGATGAGTGGACAGAGAGGTGAATTGAGAACTGGCTGAATGGAAGGTCTCAGGAGGTCATAATCAGTGTCACAAGTTTTGGAGGCCTGTCACTAGTGGTGTCCAGTATCATTTAACTTATCCATAAATTACTTGCATGAAAGGACAGATGCCTCCTGAGCAAGTTCTCTGATGACACAAACCTGTGAAGAGCAGCCAATTCCCCAGAGGGCTGTGCAGCCCTTCAGAAGGACCTCAACATTTTTGAGAGATGGGCAGAAAAGGACTGAAATTCAACCAAAGCAAATGCAGAGTCCTGCATCTAGAGAAGAATAACCCCATGCACCAGCACAGGCTGGGGGCTGACCTGCTGGAAAACAGCTCTGCTGAAAATGATGTAGGGGTGCTGGTGGGCAACAAGCTGTCCATGAGACAGCAGTGTGACCTTGTGGTCAAGAAGAGCAATGGTGTCCTAGGGTACTTTAAGAAGAACTTTGCCAGCAGGTCAAGAGAGGCATTCTGCCACTCTACTCAGCCCTAGTAAGGCCACACCTGGAGTGCTATTCTGGCTTCCTCAGTATAAGAGAGACTGAATGCAGCACCTAGGGTGGGTCCAGTGGAGGGCAGCAAAGATGATTAAGGGACTGAAGCACCTCTCTTATGAGCACTTTTTCTTTCAGATAGGCTGGGAGAGCTGGGCCTATTCATTCTCAAAACATGAGAATGCCAAGATTGTGAAGGGACCTCAGCAATGTCTAAGTAAGTATCTGAAGGGAGGGTGTCAAGGCGATGGTTGGGATCATCTTGGTGGTGGCAAGCGATAGGACAAGAGGCAATGGGCAGAAACTGGTGCAGAGAAACCTCCTTCTGAACATGAGGTAGAACTTACTGTGTTAGTGACCACACACTGGAACAAATTGCCCAGAGAGACTGGGGAGTGTCCCTCACAGGAGATATTCAAGAACCGTCTGGACACAGTTTGGTGCTCCAGGATGATCGGGGAGGTTGGCTTAGATTACCCACTGTGGTCCCTCACAACCTTACAGTTCTGTGATTCTGTGATTTGCTTTGTTTTAATTAAAAATATGATTAAGTTGCTCACATGAAGTCCTCTCATAATATTTGAAATATCCTGGGGTATCTTACCTGGAATACAACCATCAGTCAAGAAGATTGACAATCTCTCTGATGTCCAGTGTAACGGTTTACAGCCCCATGCAGATGATGTAAATTGTTATGGCAGGAGGCAGAAGGCTTTTGATCAGCTAAATCTACTTCCCTATCTTCATCTGCTGCAAGAGGAGTTTAGAGATAGCTCATTTGCATATACAAAGATTGTTGATACCTAAATTTATGTGTTTATCTTAGTTTTAATCCCACTCTTGAAGTATTATATTATATTATATTATATTATATTATATTACATTATTTCTCCTTACTGTCTCGTAAGGAATTTATTTTCCCTTTTGGGCCTACAAAGAGTATATTACATGTATTATGAACCTGAACCTTTGTAATGAACTAGCCCCGAACATCAAAATATTAGTAGTAGTAGTAGTAGTAGTGAGTAGCATTGTTATTATTATTACTATTGTTGTTGTTATTTAGGATGTTTTAATTGTACTATATATAAATTGAAATTATGGATTGTATTAGCAGTGTAAACATGCTCAGAGTCATCTCACAGTTGTTTCATTCTGTCACTAAGAGATGAAGAATGTTTAAGTGATTTTCTAATGAAAAAACATTTTCTGTTGATCTCTTTTAGCTTTCACTGACATTTCTTTGCCTTGGGTGCAACCTGTCAAGAGGAATTGCTCGACACACTTATTAATAGCATTAACAGTATGCCTAATGTGATACAATTAGCAGAATGTAGTAGACTCACCCTGTGACTGCTTCAGGAAACTTGACATTAAATTGTAGCTCAGAACCTCAGAGGCTGTGTGAAACTTATTAAAAAATGTAATTAGAGGTTTGGTTTTTTGGGGGGTGGGGGTGCAGTCAGTTTGGTTTTATTTTTAGAACACTTAATTCTGTTCATTATTCATCTCTTTTTTCTTCTTATCTCAGAAACCAAAACACAAAACAGAAGAAAGCAACTTATTTTCACAGAAATATAATAACAAAAAAAAAAAAAAAAAATTCAGATTTAAACCTTGCTTGATAACACTGACTTTTACACACACTCTTGAAACTTATTTGCACTGGAAAGGACAAAGAATTAATTGCAGTTACAGAAAAAAAAAATAGAAATAATGACTCTCTTGGTGAAGATCTTGACATCGTATTTCTTGCCTGTAACCATTTAGAGACAAATGCATGTCATCTCAGATAATACTTGAAAATGTTTTATGAAGTAGGAAACATAGTTTGTCTACAGGAATGATTAATAACAAAGTTTCAATAAAGCAATAATGAAATCTGAAAAGTATGAGGCAGGGCATGAAAATGGGTAAGTGTATGGGTCAGAAATTAAGTAATTGGTAAAGCTTTATAGCCTGTTTTCCATGCAGGCAAAGTTCTTACTGAAATAAACTGAAAAATCTTTGCTTCAATAACAGGCACACAACTGGATGACAGGTGAGTTGCTTGCCCATGATGTGATAGCTTTTTACCAGACCAAACTAGAAAACATCACTATAAAAGAGTCTGAGGTCCAGGAGGAATCTTTGCTGTTTGTATCTGACATTTAAATGCCAGCTGCCCACAGCTCCCTATCTAATACAATCTGATGGAGAGTGAGACAGTGGAAAAAAGTAGTGAAAGAAGCAACTATACTGGGAATTGAATACAAGCTGTTCAGACATAATTTGCTCTGGAATTTGGCACTATCTTGGTTTTGTGAAGATTTATTTCTCCACTAAATTAAGCATAACCTGGAGAACTAGAATCATTTTATCTAAAGTTCACATTCAAATTATTTTACTAGAGCAGAAAAATACTGGGATAGAAAGCATTCAATTTCTTAAATGCACAAAGCTGTCTGTCAATAGTCAGCTTTTTTGCAGCTACTTATTTTTTTAACTTATTTTTCAGCTAAGTCTATTTTAGTATTTCATTCACCTGCTTCTCTTTCATTTATAAATGCATATCAGTTGTTATTGCTGAACATCTTCCCTAAGCGTTTGTAAATCTTTTCTCTATAAAATCTTATGGGTAAGAGTGATGAGATTTCAAAATTATGTCAGCAAAAGCAAATGATAAAATAAAACTATTTTGAGACCTCTCTTTTTAACAGCATAAATGGATAGATGAAACACAACACTATTGATGGTAGGGGAGAATAAAGAAAACCACACGAAAAATTAGTGTCATAGATGTCATTGCTCTGAAGAAAATCTATCTAGAAGAGTGGGAAAATGAAAATATATTTAAATGTTTAACTTGTATCAGCAAAGAACAAGGTAAGTTTTTATTATCTTGATCCTGGGGATTTTGTTCAGAAACTCAAAGACCTACTTCAGAAGATGCCAGAATTCCCTTAAAAATTAGTAATAGCTTTAACAATATCAAAAGGAAAACAAACACAGTGGTGTTATTTGTTCCACAGAGGTTCCTTCGTGCCAATCTTTTGGTGCAAATATTTTATATTTCATCATTAGAACAAACAAACAAACAAACCCCACAACAACAACAAAAACCCACAACAAAACAACAACAACAAACCAAACAAACAAAAACAAAACAAACAAACAAAAAAAAAACCTGCTCAGGCTTACAAAATAAATTCCAAGTTTGAAATTCAATTGATAATTTTAAGGAGAAAATACACTAGGTTCTGAAATAATTGTTATCTTTTTAATGAAAATGCTAACTTGATTATTACTATATGTAAACATTTCCTCTATGTTTTGATATGTCTTTATTTTTTTTTTAATAGTAGCAGAGCCTTCAATGTTTCAATTCAGCATTAAATAGCCATACATTTTGTATGTAGTTAATTTCTGCCATTAAATTACTATGTCTATTTCAGTGATTTCCTTTCCATTTATGACTTGGGCCTGAAATAAATCCCTAAACCCCAAACCTTACTGCATTCAACTTTCAAATAAATTTTAATTTTACTGATATAAATGACTTACCAAAGAGATTTATTCCATAGTAATGTGCTATATCATGATCCATGAAGTGATCAAACTCAGTTTTTAGAAACATGAACAAATTTGCTTTATGCTTTTAACTTCTTTACAGCACTCATCAAAATATATGGATAATATTATGCACTTTAGAAAATGTAGCATCAAGAAGTATGACTATTAATGTGTTGTCACCAACAGATGATGAAAGTTTCAAGAAAATATAAATAAAATCAAGATCATACTAGCAGCTTTAAAATCCCAAACCAGTTTTGTTTAAATAATTTAAGTCAGAGCTTCTAAATATGAAGTATCTTAACATTGTGAGAGAGTGAAGCAATGGGATAGATGATACAAAAAGTAACCACAAGGTAAGTGGAAGAAGCAATAAAATGAAAAAAAAATTCGACCAGTAATCTGAAGTTCCCTTCTGTTATTTTCATGTCAGCTCCAAAACAATTCAGAAGAGAGCACAGGAAGACATGGTTTTTGTTTTTTGGTTTGGTTTTTTTTTTTTAATCCCTTCTGGCTTCAGAGAATTATGCAAACTGAGTGGAAGTTCCTCTCTTTTCTCTTTGTCTGTGCTGCAGAAACCCTCATCTCATCTGTATGGTATCTGTCAGTGGAAGTTCTAGGCAACTTACCTTGCACCCCGCTTCTTAACAATAGTATGTAATGAAAGGCACACCAACACAGAGGCTGAAATACTGCATGGCTAACAAGACATTTAGAAGAGAGGAAAAAAAAAAAAAAAGAGGCAAAAAATTAAGAAAAGAAGATGCAATCATTGTCAGAGAACTGTATTTATAGAAAAAGACAGGTACTAAATGACAGGGGAAACAAATAGAAGTATAAAAAGAAGGACAGCAACAAAATCAGAAAAAGAGCAACTGGGTTGCTCACCTTAGAAAAAAGGTTGATGAAGTGTGACCTCATCACAGTCTTCAGCTTGGTAATGGGGGACGTTGGATGGGAAGATGCTCATCTCCTCTCTCTGGTGACTAGCAACAGGATAGAAAGAATTTACATGAAGCTGTGCTAAGGGAAGTTCAGATTGCACATAAGGAGGAGTTCTTCACTAGAAGGGTGATTAGTCACTGGAACAGGCTTCCCAGGGAAGTGGTCACAGCACCAAACCTTTCAGACTTCAAGGAGCATCTGCATGATGCTCTTAATGAAATGGTTTAGTTTTAGGTGTTCCTGCAAAAAGAAGAGAATTAGATTCGATAATCCTTGACGTATGGGAAGACAGAGATACTGCCAAAGGCAATCCTGCCTCCCATATATTTCAGCTGTGTTAATTACCAAAGATGGGAACAGCCTTGCCCTCACAGCTGGGTGTGATTAAAGAGTGAGTTAGTTGGTAGAGAGTCAGTTAAAGTCTGGTGGCTGTGCTGTGAGGAGGAAGGGATGGGGGGCCATGTGAGGGACAGATCAGGTAAGCCACTGTACGAGGGACAGACAGGGTTAGGTGGCTGCGCCAGGGACAGGAAGCAGCAAGCTGGGACGCAAGAAGGAAGAGAGAAGGAGGAGAGAAAGAGTCAGAGCTGTGGGGAGATGCCCATAGGATTGCTACATGGAAAAGGTATGAAGGACTTCTAGATAACAAGGTGCTGATACTTGAGGCCTTCTGAAGTTTTTAATTAAGCACTCTGAGTGCAGTGGCTGTTTTGACTATGACATTGACCCACATATAAAACATCTTGAAAATTGTATGGTCTAAGCTCATTTGAAAATCTTTTCAAAGCATTACATTTTAAGACCAAGGTTCTGCATAAAACTGAAAACTGGCATGGAGAAACAATTATTACTTTACAATAATACAGGCAGTATTTAGAAATGCACACTGCTCTGCTTCATTGCACAACTAGGTAAAAGGTATAGAGGGGCCTGTGCTAATGTCCTTTGGCTGTTGTGAATGAATGATTTATTAGAGAATTATGCCTATGAGAGTGAGAGTCAGAAAGATTACATGTGTCACATATCTCATGTTATATTTGCACTTTATCTGCCTCATCCTACTGCATGATTTATAACTGAAAACTTATCCAGTGTATAATGTTGTAAAGGCTTGTAGTAAAATAAAATTCAAGCTGTCAAAATTTGTTATCAAAATTTTTGTAGTAATAAGGAAATAAATCACATAATATGTAATTCATTAAGTCAATGACAATTCAAATGAGTGAAAATGTCCATTCAGTCATATCTATGTCATCACAGTAAAAATGAAACAAAAAACCCTCAAACCAAACCTAAAAAAAGTTTAAAATCTGAACTAACAAAAAGTATGCAGGCATTGCTTTCTGATACTTAAATGAAATTAGGGCTTTTATTTTACAGAAAAAGGAAACTATGTGAGTAATTGTAAATCAAGTTAGTACTTAACACTGTTTTCAACTGTCTATCCAAAGATCAATATACATTTTATTTGAGGCTCATGAACTCCAATTTATGCTTTTCAAATCCTTTAGTATAATAATTACAAGGGTAATTTATAATCAGCTATATAATTATTCCATAAAATGAGGTATTGAAACTCAGCATCTTTATGAGAGTCTCATTCATCTAACTTCAGTTTTTTTAACGCTTCAGAATACCAACAATAAGAGAATTTAAACATAGTGCATGAACAGTTGTTTTTTACCAACTTTATCACAAGCAAGAACACACAACCACACTCACACACTCGCCTACCAAAATTTGCTAATGCAAATTTGAGAATAGTTATTGGGAAGTCTGAAAAAGCTAAATTTCAAGAAGGTTTAGAAAAAGCGAGTTTCCACTTCAGATTATAGAATAACATTCTGTTTTGTGTGACTATGTGTTCTAGCTGCCTTTTTGTGAGTGTGGATAAAAGAAATGAGTGCTGTTACAAAGAGTTTTATAAAACAAGTTAACAAAATATGGGAATATTTGTTAGGAACAAGAAGCATTAAACTTTTCTTTATGAAAAAAAACTCAAAGCATGGGCTACCTTTATAAATAATCTACAGTATAAATGAAAGTATATACTTTCAAGATCTTTATTTTAATTGGTGGAGAGAATTAGGATTTTCAGTAGCATGATTCTGTAATCTATGTAGGAGTAATTCTAAGGCTAAATTTTACTTTTGAATTGTAAACTTTTCTATATTGACTGTAAAAGTGAATTCAAAGAAATAGTTTAAATATAGATTTTTATTTGGTGAAATTTTGTTATATGTTGTCAATCTGCACTTCTATTGGTAATTGTAATTTCTCCCTGTTTTTCTTCATAAACTCAGTCAAAATTTCAAGATTATTTCGGCTTGGCCTTTATTTTTTTCCCTGTGAATTTTACTGAATTTTACATCATTGCTGAAATAATGTAATATCATCTTCCATCTAGTATACTTCTTCCACTGGAGCAGACTTTTATTTTGTTGCATTTGATACTTTAACTGTTCTTTATGCTTCTTCTTTCTTCTAGTCAAGTTTTAACTTAATTAACTGTTTAGAAACCAATCACCCCTACAAGTAAGCAACATATACATATTTCAACTCAAAAGCACTGCCCACTGACTATTACTGTAATTTAAATTATATGGCATCTAAACATCTGTTGTCAAATACAGACTTCACCTGCCACATCATACAAGAATTTGAACATACTGCCTGATTCCTTATTTAACCTTTATTACAAAAAATATCACTAGCTGACAGTCTTTCCACCTACACTTGCCAAGAAACAAAATTGAAAATTTTCCATCCAAAGGGAGCATTTTTTCTTTGCTTCATAAAATTTTTTATATTTGTACTATTTGTTTTCATAAGAAAGTATGACAGTTAGGATCTTATTTATTTTGTTCCTCAACGTCACGTAAATAAAAGAGAAACGACCAGCAAAAACAAAGGAAAAAGTTCTTTTCAACCCTTCCTTTTTTTTTGTGTTGTGTTTTGTTTTTTTGTTTTGAGTGTCAAAAAATTTGGACTGCATCCATCAGAATTCATGAATTCAGCTGTTTATTATTTATTTGGTTGTTCATTTATTTAAATCTGTTTTTTCCTTAGTAGATCTGCCTTATCTTTTGTTTTCTTTCAATGTCTAAACTGGTAACAAAAGAGGTCCAAAACACTGGTTGCCTTGAATCTATTCTGCTTATGGATAACATCCTATGTGTCAGACTGGAATTGTCTTAACTGTCTAAATTGGGAACAAAAATATTAAATGGTGTTTATGAGCAGTGATCTAACAACTGAGCTTGTGCTCTTTTACTTAGCAGTAAAAGTAGTAAAAGTACAATATCTCCTTCCTTCCTTTGTGTTGTGTGTGTGGTTTTTTTTTTGTTTCTTTGTTGTTTGTTTTTTGTTTTTGTTTTTTTTGTTTTATTTCAAAATATGTAGTTTTTCATATTCTGGCATAAGTATTTTTTTAGCAAATATCTGCTATTTCTGTCTTCTTCATAGTTGCCTGTTGTAATTCAGCATTTAAGAAGAATAATTTTCACATTTTATCTTGGTTCCATTAAGGTTTATTTAAACTATTTTCAGCATCACTTGTCTCCTGCAACTCTCTGAAAAAGAATAAAACAAGGTGTCTGTTTTATTATTCAATTTTTTCCCCCATGTTCTTATTCAATGTCTGTAGAAACTTCTACACATTGTTAGATAACATCTACTGCAAGTATACTCACATGAAGCACATGACATAAGTGGAATTAACTTTCAAGTTAATATTTGGATCCTGATATGTTATAGCTACAGAGAGACACTAAGTCATTATCTCAGTTCATTTTTTTTTTTTCTGGGTATCACTGTTTAATTTATCTCCCCTTCTCTCTCACTACAAATGTTTTGTTTTGTTTTTCAATTAGAGACAGTATTTTTAAACCTTACAATACTGGCTTAAAAGTGACCTTAATTAACACGTACTACAGGAATATGTTTTGCAGAAGGCCATTTTTTCAACTTGTCTTTCACCACCCAGCTATGATGTCAAATCAGCCTGAAGGTGTGTTACTTTGTCATGTTTTCTAACTAAAAACTGTTCTGGATTTTGTTGACACAATGCAGTGTTGCCCAAGGGGCTTTCAACAAGCCCTTTATGTACACTGGCCATTTTTGAATGTGTCTGTCAGCTAATCCTTCATGCATGAAACCAAAAATTGCTAAAGTTAATAAGCTAATACGTATTTTAGTTAGCATATTAGAAAAACTTAATATATTAAAAATATAATTTATTCTTTAAACCTGACATTCATATTTTAATATACATATTTCACTTGACAGATTCAATTCTGACATTAGTCAGTATTCCACCCCACAACCCATCTTTCTCTATGATCCTCAAGAGATGGTTTGTATTTAAATATCCAACTTAAATTTGCAAATCAATTATTATAAGTTTATGTTCTTCTATTTTTGCTGTTAAAATAAGAAAGAAGAAAGCCAATTAAACAAGAGAGATAACCCAGACTTTGACTTATCAATTAGATCTTTAAATTTAGACTGAGACAAAGCACTTCTATATTGATAATTTTACTGATTTTAGTTCAGACTTCTGAGTTATCTTAGACAAAATTTTATTAGTCTCAATTTGTAATGACAACTGTCAGTTTTTATTCTCTTGTATGATCACATACTGCAGAAATAAAGGTTTAATTTCTTTTTTTTTTCTTCTTAAAGTTAATATTAAGCTTCAGCTACAGTTATATTTGAACTCTACTTTATTAAATTTCTTCAACTTTATGTAACTCAGCTATCCTTACAAAAACAACCCAGTACACTTTGTTCAGATATATTTTTACATTACAAGAATACAGAATAAAGTAATTTTCATTTATTTCAATTATTTCATAGTTCACTTTCTTCAATTGAATTTCTTTTTTTTTATTTTAAATTTATTAAACTGGAAAAAAGATATCTGAGTATAATTGAAAAAGAAAGTCTGAAAGACAAGCCCAAGCCAAATCAAACCAAAAAACTTTTCAGAACAAGCAAACTTCATAAAATAATAATGCAGGAAATTATACAGGATTAGATTATCATCTCTGAAGACTTTAACCTATCTTCTCAAGGCAATTACAGTTGAAAAAAATTCTGAGATCTATGGGAAGTAATTTGGTTCCAAATAAAGCAGTTAAATTCTTCCTCTACAGAGTTGCTAAGAAAAATGGGACTTTCTCAGGGATGTGTGGGGTTACTCCATTAGTTTTTTTCTGGGAAGCAAATTATTCCACTTTTAATCACTGATTGGAACTTTAGAGCACTTGGAAAACTAGAATTTATTCCGTATCTTATTGTTATTAATTTTGTTAAATTGAATAATAATAATCCCCACCCACATTTAACTATGCATATTTTAGGTGTTGCTGCAAGTTCTAGATATTACTTTTGATCAATTTTTTTTTTTCCATTTTCATTTTTGGTCTCAACAAGCTTAAATGCTTTGTGGGGCTAAAGACAAAGCTCAACAAGGTAAATACACATCCAACATCTAGGATTAATTAATTTTCACAAGACGAGTTTTGCCACATGACAGCTCTTAGAGGAACCCCTGAAGCTGTGAAGTGCCTAGGGTTTAGATAGAGAACATCAGTTCAGATGAATCCCAGCCTGACAGGTTTTTGTTAGGGACCAGTGAACACAAGTTAAAGGTTTAGTTCCACGATATGTAGCTCATTATAATTCATGTCTGTCTAAATAAAATCAGTTCAATATTTTATTATATCTAAATATGAAAAGAGATTTTCACTTAGAGAAGTGTCAGAAAAAATCAATACTTTAAAAAGAGCAAAAATGTGCAATTTGTTCAAATTAAGAAAAATTTTGAGTGATTTTGTTTGTCTTTAATATGTAATTTTTTTTATATTTTAAAAGTTTTATAGTCCTCAAATTTACCTAGCAGTTATTTTTAAATATGAGAAACATTCTAAATATCTTAGGACTATGTTTATATATGTATTTAAATTGTAGCAACCAAATTTTTAAAAATCTCTTGTTAAATTATTATTTATGTGGCAGCAGCTACAATTTATAAACATATTTATATAAATAAGAATGAAAATCACTTTCACATTTACTAACAACGAATTTATTCGTTTAGAAATCAGATCTAAGGGGTTGCCAATGTAGTCAGTTTTAATTAATTTTGGATTTTTAGTTTTTCCCTTTTTTTTTTTTTTACAAATTTTGACTTTAAGAATTTGGAGATTTTCTTAAAAATGTTTTTTTAAAAACTTAAGCAATACAACCAATAATGTAAGAAGAAGGTAACAAAAAAAGTCAAATCCATATTAAAACATAAATTAAGTAGTAATTTAGTTTATGTAAGGCCTGTCAGTCTTTTGGGCTTTTAATTATTACGTTTAGATGTGTGAAAAGAACAATTATCCCTCATGATTATTTTATTAATTAAAAAAAATACATTTCCATTTTCAGTGATTTCTTGTTATCCCCATACTAGTATGGTGAATGAGCATCTTAAGGTCACTTAAAGACTCACTAACAAAGGTATGAGGAATAATAGGTTTATTATAAAAGCTACAGCACAACAAAATTCCTTGTCTAAGTTCATTCCACTACTTATGAGATGGTTAAAGCACAATGAGGAAAAGCAAAGTCCAGAATCAAACAATCCAAATGAAAATAAACCAAAAACTATCTATGCATAGGCTGGGAGGGCAGGGAGACAAAAGCATAGGAAAGGGTATGGATAAAATAAGCATGGCCTAAAGGCCCAACAGCATTTAACTTATCTGAACTTAAACTCAACTGCATTTAACTTAATTGATAACATGAGTTAAAGAAACGATTAATATAGAATTTACCAGAAAAGTAACTTACTTAAAGACCTAACTTGCAAATCCAGAATAGTTAAGAATCTAGGAGAGCAGCAGGCCCAGTGGATGTCATATAACACCTTCATGTTCATATGCACACAAAGAGTTTGTGCAAAGTACCTGGGAAAATTTCTCCTTGAATTTAGTGAAATATTTCAGACACCTCTGTCTCTTCTCAGCAGGCAAAGGGGTGGGGGTATCAGCCTGGGATCCATTGTCATTCGGCATCCTCTGAGTAGGGCAAACTTGAGAGTACTTTGTCTCTGAGAGGTCCGACTCAGAAGGATTTTTCTGGTCACAGCTGCTGTATTCCAGAAGAGCTCAAAGGGGTTCATTTTGGACCACTCTTTAATAGGGCTGCAAGAAAGAGGGTTTTAGTCACAATAATTTTTTGTCCTGGCTGCAATACATGTGGGTAAGTTTCTTTGAAAGTCTGATAACAAAAATACTATTCCACAAGACTGATAATCAGGCAATAAGTCTCCAAGGCAGTTCCTAAAAAATAAATCAGGAGCTCCTTAGAAAACACAAGTTCCTGGGAGCAGACAGTGCCTGTTAAGCTCAAGAGGAGCTCAGGCCAGGTACTGTTCATCAAGGCTATGCCCAATGAGCATTTCTCAAATGACAGTGTTACTTGGGAGGGGAGGCATGCACTGCCAAAACTGGTCAGACATTTGCCTGATGTCATGGTCTGGAATGTCACAGACACACTGCTGTACTAGAAGTTTCTAAGACAGTGAAGACAACTGTAGATTGAACAGGACTTAGGCGCCTAAGACACCTACCCTCTAGCTGGACTCAACATGAATCTCAGAATAAAATCTTGACAGCTAGATAAACATGAGCATACACTTGAAATTCTGTTATTCTTTATTTTATTCTGCTGGGGAACCTGACCTCCTTAAGCTTCCAAAGGTGGTCAGAAGTTTTCTTTGGGTCCTGTGCCTTATCTGCTGCACTATGTGACTAAAAAAATCCAAAAATTACTTTAAAAAATAATATCAGACATATACACATATATTTAACAGACGTATGTTTTATATGAAAAACACAGAAAGCACAGGGATCCCACAGCATAAATATGTTTTGATCAGTTTGATATTGGGAGCAGTTCCAAACCTCTTACCTAAAAGGACACATTAGAATAGGAAGAGTTTCAGAGAACAGCAAGAAGGATTGATAAAGCTAAGATTTATATGTGAAATGCTGAATAATCTAGGACTTCTCAGCCTGCAAAAAAGAAATAACAGAAAAGTTATAGGTCTAAAAGCTTTTAAGTGGTAAAATTAAAGCATATCAGATATCCGTTCACAGTCTCTTCGAATAAAAGAATTCCAGCCACCAAATAAAAGTCTGAGATCTAAAGAAGAAGGTGGTATCATTTCATTAGGAGAATAGCAGACCTCGTTCTGCTTTGCAAAGGACTTTGTTTATGCTGGGAATTTAAATAAGCTTGAAGAGAAGATAGAGTGCTTTGTCAGAAGACAGATCCCACTCTATGTTTACCAGCTACAAAAGCTAAATGTTAGAAAATAGAACAGAGAGAAGTCAGAGGCTGAAAGATATTAAAAGGAAAGTCTCACAGAACATTTCCAAGTCTTTAGATTTGTTTGAGCATCTATTTATGGATACAGTTTGAAACAAAGTACCATGGATGAACAATATATATGAATCACAGTTTAATGCCATTCCTCCTTTCACTTCTTTCTTTGAATTGCAGATGGAGTAATTCCTTATTTTTTTTCCCAGTGCTGTGGGCACAATCGTCTTGAAGATGATATTTTTTTTTAAATTCCTGCCTCTTGGCAACACTACTAAGAATGAACCAGGCAATGAGGAAGGAATATTAACCTTGTAAGTTGATAAAGATTGATACATTTGACAATTAAGAATTCTGGACTTCCACTTATGTTACCCAGATGTATTTAAATGTCATAGAACAAAAGAAGTAATGACTTGCAAGAGAGCTATCACAGGAACTTTCCCATTTATTGAGCCCCAGAATGATGAGAAGCACCTGTCTTAATAATAGATACTGTCTAGAATTTCTCAAAATTTGTGGCTGAGTTTCTATAGTGAATGTTTAAAGTACCATAGAGTAATAAGATTAAAATTAAAAACCAGAATGCATTATCTCCCCTTCCAGAAAAATACTCTACCAGTTAAGCTCCAGAGTTTGTTCCATTTTCTTTGGCGTATGATTTTGAGCTATTTTCTTTGTCTGCAGCTAATTTACCAGCATGTCTCTACCTTACTTGTTCTTTTTGCTCTTTTTCCTGGGTAAAAATTATGTGTAGTCACAGAAAATTTACAGGATATTCAGCCTAGAAATGCCAAATTCTGAGTCAGTGCTCTAAATTTTTAGTCAGTATATTCAGAATTTTTCACAATATTCATGGCATGCATAAAAAGAATTAAAATGTAAATGTATTTTGTATAAAAAACTTGGTGAGGCAAAGGAGAAGGTTGCCCAGAGATGCTGTGAATGTCACATCCTTGAAAATGGTAAAAGTCAGGCTGAGCAGGGCGTTGAGCAAGCTGATTTCATAGCAGGGGTTCCTGCCCACTGCAAGGGACACTGGTAATAAACTTCAAAGGTCACTTCAAACACAAGCCATTCTATGATGCCATGATTCTGTTGCCTGACTATGGATTTCCTACTTAGCTCACACAGGTGGACCATGATACCAGGAGATACTCAGTGTTCATAACTCTACTGAGGAATTAAATCTTAGAGAAAAATGGTGGAGGTTTCTCAGGGTGCAAAAACAAAAAGTCAGGTATGAGGCAAGTTAGAAGACAATTGTTAGTATAGAAAATGAAATGTCAAACGGCTGTAACATCTAGAGAGAGGAAAAACTGAAGAAGAGAACATGAGGCCAGACAGGGAAGTAGTAAAAAAATTCTCCACTGCTCATAAAATTAAGCAGCACTTTGGTTGACAATATTTATAAAAGAAAGTGCTACAAATACCTAAGCTGGTCAATGAAGGCTAAGTTGAATATTTATGTAATACCCTGTGACTTTAGGGTAGATATAGGGTAAACGTTATCAAGAAAAAGAAAATATTTTCAGCAAGAATTGTTTTTACATTAAGAAAATTATCAGTTCACAGTACTTCTGTGAACCTTTCCCATTAGTATAGGACTTACTGAACACAGAGAGTGTTTCAGCAAGTATTTTTTAGGCATATTTATGAAAATTGTTCATGATTTTTTTGAACAGTAAGTTCTGACTACATACTCACTTGTAGTATCCAGAACTTGAAACCCAGATTCTATTGCATTTCATAATAAAACTCCAGAGGATAAAGAAAACAAATATCTGTCTAACAAAAGTATGTTTCCCAGAAGTAAGTCTGTGTGGGCAGATTTTGCACAGAATTTTCATTAAAGTCAGTCAGTAGTCCACCTCTGCACAGAAGAAAAAAAGAAAAAAAAAATTAAAATTCCAAATAATAGTATAGTACAATTTGAGCCAGTATTTTAACCAAATTGTCTATGGACTTTAGTGGAACTTATGAAGAATTTTTAGATAATGTGTGTAACTTTGACTGTCGCAGTGTGCTTGTGAATATGTCAATGTCCTGGGTTGTAATGTAGGGTGTGCAGAAAGTATTCTATCACCATACTAACGAATTGTGAATCCAATTGTTGGAGCAGTGCTCTTCCTGGACCTCTACCCTCAGGGCTAATCTTCTGCTAATGGCCTATCAGATGCCTTGCCCATGACTCATAGATAACACCCTCTGGAGTTATCTCTGTTTAATGGCTCATCAAGGATCCCCCTGCAGGACCTACATCCTATTGTGAGATGCTCCGCCCAGGGGGAGGAACAAAGCGTTCTCACCTGGATATAATCTGGGGTTTGGGACAGTATGGGGGGCTTACCCACTGGATTCCCAGAGGACTCGAGCTACCAGACCTTTCTACGGGATCACTGCTTCCATCACCGTGATCAGGTTGTATTCTGACTCTGTCTTTTGTATTTCTTTGCATTTATTTTATTTTACCCTTTTTTTTTCTTTTCTTCCTATTAAATTGTATTTCTGACTTGGAGCCTCTCTTGTTTTGCTTTCAAAACCACAACAGTCAAGATAATATAACGGTGTTGAAGTTTACTGAGTTCCTACTTAACTCTTCTTAAAAAAAAATTCCACATAACTTAAAAAAAAAAAAAAATCACAACTTATTTATGTTTTCATATATTGGTGTTTTGGTTTGACTCAGATAACCTAAGGTTGATAGAAATATTTTCCAATAACTTATCATTCTGTAATGCAGATTCAAGGTCAGCTTGCTTGTGCTTCCTCAGCAGAACAATTACTGTTCAGTTCATAGAAGTAACATATTTAGACATTACTCTATAAACAGTGAGGAATTATTTCTCATTATAACATTTTTTCCACAAATGCATACCCAGTACTTTACGACTTCAAGAATAAAGCAGTCCTCAAAACATTAAAAAAAACCCCACCACAACATAAATGATCAAACCACAAATACCCCTTTACAGATTCTAGAAGACTCTGAGCATCCATTCCTTTTGGAAGGAGTGAACTTTTTGTGGCTGAAGTGAGCAGCTCTGGTTACAGTATGATGTACAGCACTCTTTTGTTGAACAGGTTACTCTTGCCACAGTATCCTAAACCCTTTCTTTTCTAACTCAGTCCACCACTTCCTTGGTTGATTTTTCATCCATCTCCTTCTCCCCTTGTTTTGTTCCTAGTTAAAAGTCTTCCTTATCTGCCTGCTTAAAATTCCTTTTCCCTACTTTAACTGGTGAATCCTAGGTCTCTTCCTAGCAGTCGTCAGTCCTCAAGGCATGGTAGTTAAAACCCAAATCTCTTTTGTTGACACAAACTCATGTACTTTGGATGCAGATGTTGACACACAGGATAAGTCTACTCCTCCTCAAGGTAAAGAACTGCAACATTAGGCTCAAGTGGGAAATCACCCTTGTTCCTTGTCCCTAGAGCCAATTACCCCAATATGCTCCAGGTCTTCCCTGCATTACTGTTGGTGCCCATATGGAAGAATATCTCAGGGCATTACAGTCCAAAGGTCAGACAAGTTTTGACAGCCCCCCTACTATGTCCTGGGTTCAAGCTTCTGGCAAGCAGCAAAATTTCTAGACAGCTGATCAAATCAGCAAATATGTACTGAATCTCCTTGAACAGGGCCTCTCCCACTACTGTCACTCACCCCTTCCTTTTAGTGCTGCTGTGTGTCTGAAGATCAGCTGGTTCAAAAGCTCTGTTGGACATATCCTCCAGCCCCTCCTGTGAAATCAGGGCTGGAGCTCCTGTGTAGATGCAAATTTGCATCTGGTACTTACTGTGTTTTACTGTGGGAATATTGATAGAGGGGTTTTTGGTTTTTTTTTCATAAATAGTGATTGATCATACTTAAAAAGGTCTCACCTGCTCAGACTTAGGAAACAACATGTCACATGTAGTTGCAGTTTATGTTTTACAGTTCTTGATTCCCTAATTCATCTCTGGCTGCTTTTGACATTCCTCATTCTACCCTTGAGCATCTAATTAATAGAAGGACATTTTTTCTCAAAATATAGGTAAGTAATATAGAAAGAGAAACTTAACATCATGGTAAATAACCACTAAATAAATAGAATAATAGAATGATCTGAGCTGGAAGGCACCCATCAGGCTCATCAGTTCCTATTCCTGATCCTGAGAATCACACCATGTGTCTGGGAGCATTGTCCAAACACTTCTTGAACTCTGTCAGGCTTGTTGCTGTGAGCACTTCCGTGGGGATCCTATTCCAGTGCCCAACAACCTTCTGCGTGAAGAACCTTTTCCCAATATCAAACATAAACAGGATATTAAGACTTTGTGACATTTAACCTTAGAATTTGCTGCTTGGACTTATGTGGTTTAAAACATTAGGTGTTAATTAGGCATGTCATTCCATTAATTTTTAATCACCAGCAATATAATATCTAATCAACTATATCTTTGCAGTTAGCATAAATTGCAGAGTTTACGTAGCAGCAGACTACAGGGGTCACTTATGTGGGAAGAGACAGTGAACTGTCACGTGACAGTCACATCCCATTCCAGACACCTCAAACTGTTAGTAGCCTGTCATGCACCAATATTTCAGACCATCATACAAGCACACAGTATCCATACTCAGGTGTATTTCAGAAATAAATTTGAAACTGCTGGAGGCTGGAGATACACTGCCCATTTTCTGAGGTCCTGCTGGAGATATGCTCAGGGAGGAGAAATCTGAAGCCAAAAAGGTCAGGTCTTCTTCTTTTTCTTAATTTATTCCCTTATCAAAGATTCAAAATATATGATGCATTGGCCTACCCAAAAATAGATGTCATGGTACTTATTAGCACACAAATTTCTGAATTCAGTCCCAAGTACCCTCTTAACCTACCTGTTTCTCAGATAATGCATTTTTCTCACAGGTCATGACGTACAAAAGGTACTCAGAAAGTTGTATCCTCCATGTGATTCTCTAGTTCTTATTTGTTGCCTTAATTCCATTCATATTTCAAGCATTTACCGTGATATTAAAAATATTTGCAAAATCTACTTGTATGTATAATTTACATAAGTTGTAGCAGCAAAAATTAAGACAAAGTTACCTTCTAAGTGTCTGAGAATACAAAATGTGGGAGGGATTTTATTCATTGAATAATGAACATCAGATTTAGTAGTTTAACTTTTTTTTTCTCCATTGTCAGTTCTCAGCCTATCTTTTAAATAATAGTATTGCCAGACTGCAGAAGTTTTACTGTTAACAGGTACAACAGTTTAAAGAGTTTCTGACAGAGATTTATGAAAAAATAGTTCCCCCATATTTCTGTCCCTTTCATTTTTTTTTCAAACTTTATACACTTTAGTGATTTTTTCTTTCTTAGACCTTTATGCAAAGGCAGGTGAAAGCTTTCTCAGAAACATGTCTTCACAGGGAAATGTAAAGTAATTTGGAATTAAACATATTTTCAAAGGAAATTGTTTCAAAGGTAAAAGTTATTCTATATTTGATTAAGCTACTTTAATCTATAAAGCAATACTGTTATCACAAACTCAGTCTGAGATTCTTTAGTGGGAGATTGAAAAAAGTTCCTTTCAAATTGGAATGGATAAACAGTTTTCATGCTGAACATTTGATAAATTTGTGGATGTTAATTACATACTTGTTAGAGAATAAACTTGGAAAGTTTTCTACTTCTTGAATTTATTTGTCTGTATTTGGCTTTCTGCTTCCAACTTTAAAAAATGTTGGATTTGTGCTCAGCCACCAGTTTCTAAACTACTTTTAACCTCATACATACTCTATTTTATTTGTGTATTTATCTTCTCTTTTGACAGGATTCTCTAATGAAAGTATGCAAGACTGTCAAAAGAAACTATAGTATCCTAAATGTCCCATGTGAATATTTTGTTTATTCTGTAATAGTATCTTAATTTGGGAAAAATAATTTTTTTATCTCTCTATTAGCTTATCTTTTTCAGCTTCTCTATTTCCATGCTTTTGTAGTTCCACAAAAAATTAGGACTAGATGAAGAGAAAAAAATCATATATGAGTTTTTCATAACAAAGTGTTTTAGAAACTCAAGAACTGGACCTACTGCAGCAATTCAAATACCAAAGTTAAATGATTTCTAGATTGAATACAGTTCAAGAATATACAAATGCGTTCATCCACCTACAGAATATGAGCACAATATATTTTTGACAATTTTTTTCTAAGGGGAACTCTGGATGGCCTCAATTTGTAGGCTTTTCTTGAAGGTTTACTCCATAAAAACAAAACAAAACAAAACCCGAAACAAAAAAAGGAAACAAACAAAAAATAAACAATAACAGAACAAACAAACAAACCTCCAAAAAACCCTCCCAAAACACAAGAGGACAAGGACCTGGCAAACCATCACACCTACTGTCCTCTTAATTGTGCTTTTCATAATTTCTTAGTTATTGATGATTTCCTTCTGGTGTATTAGAACAGATACTGGACAGTATTTATGATGAAATTCTTCCATCTCTGGTCCTTTTTGGATGTCACAAGTCTCTCTTTCATCAAACACTATCAAAGGGTCAGTGCTCCTCTATCTTTGGCAAACTGAATTTGTTGTTAGTTGTGGATATGTCTCCATAATTTGAAGTCTACATTTTCATAAACCTGCTTCTTGTCTTTGCCCTGTGATAATAAATTATAACAGATCACATAGATAATCAAAGACTTTGGAGAAAGAGTACTTTTTAGAGCTACAAATTCTGTGGCTTTGCATCTAGAGAGAGTTTTGAAATTCCAGCTTTATGCTGTAGCAAGTACTGAACATATATTCCTGTTCTATTATATTGCATAAGAGGTTGCTACTACTGCTGCTATCATGAGCAGATGAACTGGAGGATGAGAGGAAGAGTGAAAACAGAAGCAGAGTGGTGGCAGCAGGTGCTGCTTCCCATTTTTCTACCAGTTTTCACTGGCAGCAACAGCTTCCTTCCGGATGTTATAGGAACTCGCACTTGCTGCTGAGGCAGCTGCCCTCTAATTTTTAGAGAAGAAAGAAATTAAGCTGTGTGGAAAGGTCTGCTGAAAAATGGAATAAGTCACTAATTCCATTTATAACTCTATTTGCCAGAATAATATGCAATTCTAAGTCCAAAAAATAGCACGAGGAAGAAACATCTTGTGTCATCTAAAGTAATTCAGAAATAAAAATCTACTGCAGAAGTAAATCACCTTCAACTCAAATAAGTCTGTGATAGAAATGGTGACAGACTTCAATTATCATGTGGTCTCATTCTTATTTTTCAACTACAGGCCTTTTTCATGGTTTTTGAAGTGTCTACTAGTGACAATATTCCCCACAGCCCCACCCGGGACAACCTCTTGAGAGGCTATGGAGGGATATCTCAGAGGGACAGGACAAAAGATTCCAAAAAAGGCTCTTACCCCAGAATTATTCCAAGGTGTTTATTCTCCAAGGGTTCCAAGGGGTAAGAGCGAGAGCAAGGAAGTACAGGGGTATTATCTAGTCTCCCACTCAGGGAGGATGGCTGGCACTCAGCCAATTAGGTCAAGAAAGGAAGGAAAGGTCAAACCATATGGTTACAGGCATGAGGGGTCTTGGGGGGAAAACCATTCCTCAGAGAAATACAACATACTAGGACTCCATTATGAGGCTGAATGTATAAACAAAAAACACAAGGTAGTGACAGAATATTTTCTGAGGGAAATTAAAAATAATTATTCACAAAGCATGTTCTCTGTCTTTAGAATCATTCTCAGTATGATCTTATTTCTCAAATTTCTAAATGGTCAAAAAAATATTTAGAGGCAATAAAAGTTTATATTAAAAAATGAAATTGAGAATGGGATGTCAGCTATTACCTTTTCTAGTAAGAAATGATTAAGGATCATAAGTCAGAAATATCTAGTAAATATGGTCTAGGGAGCCAATAGCGTTTTCAAGGAAACACTATATTCTTGCAACAAACTGTTGCAGAACACTGCAAGGTATACTGCCAAATGATATATCATGAAATATCAGGCAATAGTCTAAAGTTCAACAAATGTAAAGATAGAAGTATTAAAAAATGTGAAAGTGCTCTAACATATATTAAAAATACTAACACAATTTAGACTTTCTGGATTATAATGGTGTTAAATTGTATCAGTAACAACAAAAAGAGTTTTTCCTAAAATCTGTACCTTTTCTTAAACTATGTTCAGCTGCATAGAATTTGACACATATAAATATAAAAAACATGAATTAGCAGAACGAAAAATAATTAATGTCTTAAATATTTACAAGCATTTATTTGCATTTTATTGATAAAACCCTAGAAAAATAGAGGTACAAATTGAAAGATTACAAATAATTTTGCCAGTTGAAATGTTTTAATGTAAGTACAGTAATTGCTTGAAAACAACATTTGGAAACATTATGAACTGTCAAAATATTGTTTTGAAGAAGTAAAATTAACTTAACATATTACTGTTATATAGCAAGCAGTTTCTACCCTGAAAGAACCTTTGCATCCAGCACAGGACATCAAATGCTGATACTGACCACAGCAGCAGGAAAGGCAAACTGAAGTGTTTTTTTTTTTTTTTTTTCTCAGACATGAACACCAGCTCCATAATGTAGAAATAAAAGTGACTGCACAGTCTACAAGGGGATGTGTCATTTGGAAAGATTTGCAAATGCCAATTTGACTGGAAAGCCAAGTGTGGAAATTTTTTGCAATTTACTCAGTCAATCAGACACTGGCTTTACTCCTACAAATGCATACTGTGGCACATATACATACGGTATAATTCAGAAATTCTCTTCAAATCTATTTTTATCAGAAGCAGACTAACATTTATAATAGTTTTGAACATCCCATTAAAGGATAGCGTAAACAAAGAAAGCTTCAGAATAATAAGAAAAATGTCTGTTACACACCCTAGTAAGTAAGAAAATTAAAAGTTAAGAAAATTAAAAGAAAATTCCATTAGACACCGGGATTTTCTGAACTCTATAAAACTTTACTGCCTTTGTTTCTTAGTAGCAATACTTTCCCAATGAATCTGGGTATTGTGGGTACAAGTGTGCCCAGCTGGATAAGCTTTTTTGAACAGGTTGGCATTTTGTATGGAGAGCTCACCAGTCATGTTCTATCTAGGGATCTCAGTAGGAGATGATGCATAACACTGAGTCAGAATTAATCACTGACACCAGAAGAGTGGCAGTCCTGCCTAAAGTCATTGCAAGCAGCAGACAACTTAGCTTCCAAAACTAGGTGACAGACTTGGTTGGTTCACATGACAAGAGAGACTGGACTCTCATCTCTGCTTAAAGCAGAAGGAAGAATCTCCTTCTTGTTATGAATGTGCCCTTATATAATAGATAGTGTTAGCCTAGGAAAAACACAATCACGGAAGATGACCATGTGGTGCTTCATTTGGGAGCTCTGGGAACCGGGGGTACACAGACAACCCAAATCCAGTCCCACCAGTTGCTCAAAATGGACTAGGTTTTATACCTTGTTGTTAAGTATAAGTATACATGTTAATTATTAAATCCCATTGTTCCATTGATTTCACCCAAGCATGAATTTGTAACAATCGATTCTCATGATTCTGGTATAAGATAATAATCATATTTGATTATCAAACAATTGACAATCATGTAATCTATCATATAATGATTAAGTACAGTTTCACCTGACCTAAGTAGAGAACATCTAATCTTATTTCCAAGGCCTCTGTGTTCCACTAAGAATCATACTTATCCCCTGCCCCCCCTTGATTCGTTACCTAGGCAAAGTTATACTTGACTTGGTTAAAACAATAGTGTGAGCATAACGTCCTAGCTGCAGCAACACAGGTGTTTCCACCCCCCCCCCCCCCCCCCCCCCTCTCCCCAGCCTCACTACCTTAGAAATCATTTTAACCCTATACTATCAATAGGATGTTCTGGAGCTGGAAGGAGAAGATGCCACATTAGACAGTCAAGACCAAGAAAACAACAGCGTTAAAAAGTTGGCACGATCAACCATCCATGTTAGAATGAGTACCACCAAAAAAAAAGCACAAAGGGTGCTAGTAATTGGAGACTTCTCACTGAGAGACCCTGAAGCATCCATTTGCTGTCTGGACAACCTCTCTAAATGAGTTTGCTGCCTGCTGCAGCCTGCAATAGCAATGCCACAAAGCCTACCAAACCTAGTAAAATCACAGGACTATCATCCACTCCTACTTTTTTGTATAGGATCAAATGAAGCTGCAATGAGAAGATTGCAAAATGTTGAAAGGGATTTCATGTCCCTCAGAGAGAATTGAAGGGATCAGGAGCACAAGCAGTTTTCTCTATCCTCCCATTTGAGTCTGGGACCCAGGAGGAAGGAGATACATGGATCAGATGAATTACTTGAATAATGAATTATTGAGTGCTACAGTCATGCTTTGGGTTAGTATGGTCCTGGATGAATCTTGGAAAGAGTGGAGATACTGACAGTGCGGGGGCCACACCTGACCAAGGGGTGTAAGAGTGTTCTGGGAAGGAAGCTGGCTGGATGTACACCAGAATTTTTAATTAGTTTTGGCAGGGAAGGGGATGTACTTCTGAGTGTCAGAGAGGAATCAGATAACACCAACAATTTGGGAAGCAGCAGGGACATACCTGTAAATTGTCCCAAAGGAATTAAAGAAGGCTCCTCCCTAAAGGTGAAGAGGACGACAGCCCAGTTGCAGTGCCTCTACACCAACACACAAAACATGGAAAAAAAGCAAAAGGAGTTGGATACCAAGATGAGTTATAAAACTATGGCCCAGTTGTTATCATGGAAATGTGATGGGATGAATCACACAACTGGAACTGAAATAAGAAGAGTACTACCAATAAAATGAAAAAAAGAAAAGCATTGTTTGCTTAGTATAGCAAGTTGAGGGAATAGCAATTAACTCATACTGATGTTGAATTTTGACTTTTCATCTGAAATAAAAATCAGGTTTTCTTTATGTTAAATCTTGCAGCTTAGTACATTTGCTATGCATAGGATAAGGTCAGAAGAGAATAAAAACAAAAGAAATAATGCTTCTATATATCACTTTCATCTCATTGCACAGGAATTACTCAATGCATGAGTAGTAATATCAGTCAAACTGTCACAAAGATTAAAGAATCAAACTGAAAAGGAGTAGATGGTGTTGTCTTGACATAGACTTGCCTAAAATTCAAAACATTCAGTGGTATCTCAGTGTGAACTATAGCTGACTTGACTGTTTCTTTCCTGGATGTTGTTCACTAACTTCTGAATTCCTTCGCTGAAGTCAAATAAAAGAAATGTCACAGTGTTCTGCAATTTAAGAGAGATGCTTCAAGTTCTGCACATCTATATTTAAACAATAGGGGAGCTGTTTTAAAAGATTTGCTTGCAAGGAAGGATAAAAAATTACTAATAATTTTAGAAGTCAAGCAAAATATGGGAAAGGGTAATATTCAATAAAAAATTTGTTAATAGGATTGAGTTCTGCAGACCTACCCTAAAGATGAATTTAATGCAATATTTTACCAAGGAAATATCAGGCTAAATTCCTTGAGAATGACTGAGTAATTTAGAACTATTGTTACATAAGATTCTTGCCAGTATATCTTACAGACCCAGGTAATAATGATTGATTCTTAATGTAGAAATATTTTGAGAGAACTTAATTTAAAAATGAAAAAAGGGTTATTCAATTCATAAAGAGAAAGAAAAGGTGATGCAGCAGGTAGATTGAGTGCAGGAACAGAAAGGCCAGAGAATCACAAAGGCAGAAAGTTCAAATATACGTGTCTGTGATGGCTATAAATGTTGTATCAGGGTCAGGGCACAAGAGTCCACCTAAGATACTATTATCTTGTTAGTATCCTAAGTGTCAGAAGTAGTGGTTTATGTGGCTGTGCATTCCTGTTGCTCTTGTTAATTGTGTTAGTCACCTGTCAAGGCTTTGACATGAGAGTGATGCAGCAATGACCAAAGTTTGTTTTCTTATCAGTCTGAGTGGGTTTTGGTGTTTCAAGTTGCCTTTTGCAGTCCTTCACATGATGCAGAAAAGTTCTTCTTTCTCCTTTTAATTTTTCACCTGAATTTTATGTCCTGGTTTTCAGCAAGGGTGGAGTTGATTTCTTCTCAGTAGCTCTTCCAGTGCTGTGTTTTGGATTCTTGATGAGAATAGTGTTGATAACACGCTGGTGTTTTGTTTCTTGATAAGTTTTGTTTATCTTTGTTTAATTTTTTTTTTTTTTCCTTCTTGTCTCATGTTATGGTAGTGAGCAGCTGTGCAAAAGAAACTGGAGGGACCATAGCTGGGACAGGTGACCTGAAATAAGGATAGGGATATTCCATACCAGAGAATGTCATGCCCTGTATATAAGCTGGGAGGAATTACCCAGAAGGGTGGTTGATGTGCTTTTGGGAAGAGGGGTCTGGCACTGGTCAGCAGGTGGTGAGCAATTGCATCCCTTGTTTGTTTCCTTTTTATTCTCATTATAATTATCATTTACCATTATTACTCTATTTTAAATTATCAGACTGTTCTTATCTCAAAAGTTTTACTTTGATTCTCCTCCCCATTCCACTGGGGTGCGTTGGGGAAAAAGGAGGTTGGGCAAGAAACCATGTGACATTTCTTCTCCAGCTGAGCTTAAAACCACAACATCTTATTATAAAGTTCCTCTTTAAAAAATATTTTTCCTTGACTATATGGCTCATACTTCAGAATTATTAAGTAAACCAGCAGTAAGTTATGGATGCCACCTTATCTGGTTTATGATTTGGGTGAATTTTATCCTATTTAGATAAAAGGTATCACAGCAGATAAACAAGAAGCTTAAATTCAATGAAATATAATATACTGGGACATGATGAATAAAAAAGGTCAAGGTTTTGGAAGTTAAGATTTCAGGAGTATGCTTATAACTCCTAGAGCAGTTACTTCCTTTATCAGCTGTCTGGACATGAATTGTGCCACTGAATATGTAGTATAATATGTTATGCACTAACATGTCTTTAAGAATGGTATTTCAAGCCAGGATAACCCCTGCTACAAAAAAATTCCAATGTTCTGCCCATGAATGTAGTACAAATTTCCCACATAGCTAAGAAGTTTTCACTGAAATATGTGATCTTTTTGTTTCTGGAAATCCAATTCAGCTGACCAGATATAGGTATACATATGGAATTTTTTGAACTACTTTTCTAGACTTTTTTTTAAACCAGTGGAAAAAGTACAGTCATGTTTAGTGCACAAATTCTCTCATCTCAAGGTAAATTGAAAGCATAGGTCAAAAATGCCTGATTTTGCCACTGACTATTAAAGATGACTAGTTCCATGTGCAAACGGCCAGAGTTAAGTAAGGTGAACCCTATTTAGTTGCCTGCAGAGGACTGAGTCATGCTTTCATGTTTTCACGATGCCCTTACAAAAAAGTCTGCCTGTTATTTCTTTTATCCAGTACTCACAGTAGCTGTATCACAGCTAACACCTAGAGGACTAGCTCTTGTATATTGGTTATGTGACATGCACAGCGTTCCTTGATAAAAGATCCCTTCCTTGTAAAATCTAGGAATCAATTTGAACGTGTCTCCTTCAAACCAGGGAAATGCTCAAAGCACTGGAATATGTCTCAGAGAATTTTATTGGTGGTTGGATTAGTAATAATTTGTTCATTTAACTAACCTAATGGAAAAAAAATCTGTCAGGCAAAATAAAAATAAAACAAAACAAAGCAAAAGAGTATTGTGGGTTATCCAGAGATTAGGGAATTCCTCAAAGGATTTTAAGAAGGTGTCTCAAATTTTATTTCAGCAATTTATAGTTTATCACAGAGATATGTCACTGGGAACAGTTCCAAAAGGACAGAACTGTACCTCAAAATCCATTACTCAGCATGACAGAAAAGGTGGAATTGTTAATATGGTTAAATACTTTTTAAAAATCAAACAGAGAAAATCTGAGCAAAGGCTTTCTACTTTAAAAACCAATTGAGTGTTCCATCTTCAGTGTAATTGGCTGTCCTGAGCATATGTTAAAATTTTTATTTTTACAAGAAATATCCACTTTAGAAGTTGATGTACAGTTTTTTGCAAGGCTAGGATTTCTAAAAATACCTAATTTCCAAAATAAAATCTATTAACTGTAAAATTCACAGTTACTTCTAGTAATAGAAAAAATTTTCTTCAATGGGTAAAAATGACATAGTAATTATTTTCTATGTATAATGCGTGGAACAAGGAATGTGAATACTTCTCATTTCATCCTTTGTGAGCTTCAACTTTCTCAATTATAAGTTTATAATCTTCAGTCACTAAAATGAGCCCTTTAAAACAGATTTGTTAAAACATAAGTGGTTCACATGCAGATTAGAGCTGGTCATCATATTTTCTAAGTTTTCATTTAATTCAGTGTTCTTATATTCATATATATCACCTAGTTATNAAAATTGTTGTTGAACTAAGTCCCACACCTTTTAGCAAGCAAATAATAAAAAAAAAAAAAAAAAAAAAAAAAAAAAAAAAAAAAAAAAAAAAAAAAAAAAAAAGAAAACACCAAAATGAAACAAAGATAACTGCAGAATTAGCACTATTTAAAATGCCTTATTGCAATCAGCACTGTTCTGAATACTAAATTACACCTAACTGTTCTATCACAGCCAGCTCATACAAATGATCTGGCAGCACATGACGGTGTTAAGTGCAATCAGGCACTTAGCAACACTGACATCAGATGCTGGCATCTTTTGTTTTGAAACAGGATTTGATCCAGAGAGAACTAGCAGTACTTGCAAATTTAGTGCAGTAATGCAAAAAATTATGAGTCTTAGATTACACCTGGAAATTGGATGTCCTCCATGAAAAACTCAAAACGGAACACCTCATACATTTTGTGGAAGGATTTTGAAGCCTTTTGAGAAAAGGGATTTCTCTCGCCTTTTTTGACTTCTAGTTAGTCAAAAACTGTTAATAGACTTTTCTTCCATTTGGTTGCTTGGTTTGTTGAGTTTCTGGGGTTTTTGTTTCTTTTTTTCAACTGCTAACAATCCACAAGCAAGATATCATCTTTGTCCACTAAGCCACATATCAGGAGAATGGTAGAAATCAGTGCTATGTTCATAAAAATAATTTTCCATGTAGAAGAATAAGGAAAAAGAGACAACATCCATTTTGAAGAATACCAAACAAGAGCTGTAGTTAGGTCAAGGAAATATTAAAAATGTAGCCAAATTAACTTTGAAATTCTGACACCTTAGAAATCTGTCATATGCCTCTTGTCCTTGTTTACCTCCCACTCCCATTTTTATTTCTTCATGGCTGCATTTGACAATGCACTAAGTGTTCATATTTCTCCTTATACATATCCTTCCTCTTCTTTGTGTGCTTGATTGAAAAAAACACTTCTGTGTGAATACAAAGTACAGTAGTTATTTTTTTTAATTACAATTACATGTTATAATTAAAAACTTAGTTCACAGTATCAAAGAAATACAAGTATTGTTCAAACATTAAGAGCCTTCCTCTGCCCTACTTAGGTAATCGTCCCACAATAACTTATTAGTAAAAAACAGGTAGTTAACAAAAGTAATTTTCAATAGGTACTTCTTTTAAAAGATCTGTAGAAGCAGAACATGCCGCAGTGTGAAGCTTCAGACTCACAACTTCATGGATACCAAGACTGTAAAATAAATATTGCACTGAGCTCTGAAACCTCATCAGATTAACATGATAATAGAAACCTATATTACACATCTTTTAACTCAGTGATGTTTATGTTTTACTTTCTTGGTTTTATTATGCAGCAATAGAGTAATACAGTGAATTTTCTAGAATAAAATATTTTTTATCTTTCCCTTTATTTTACGCAAACATATTTTTTATGGTTTTTTTTTTTTTGCATTATCAGCTGAAAAAGAGGGTAAACTGTCACCAGTTTGCCTCAATGAATTTTCTGTACTTTTTTTCTTGAAATATTTCTTACAGACAGTACAATAGTACTTCATATATTTGTAGCTATCTATAGCTGTCAGAGATATGTAGGTATAACCACAGTTTAAGACTTCAGTTACTATACTGGAAACACAGGCCACTTTCAGTCAAGTCATATCTGTTTCTCAAATGGAAGAGAACTGGCACCCTGAAAACATTAGAAAATAGCAGCATCTAGTTTTGAGAGAACAGTCCTGGTACAGAACCTTTTCCTCCATGCAGGCTGTAAAACTAGGAAGGCCATTTTCATGACTCCTGCCCTAAGATATATTGCCTCTTCACACAGACTTGCAAAGTAAGGAGAGAAGACAAAAAGACCCTATGTAAAGCCATTTCAAGTTATCTTATGGCTTTTAACATATGTTGGGGTTATTTTATGTCACAAATACATTAGATCTGTAATATAACAATTATTTTAGCTTTACTATAATCAAATACATTAATACATCAAATAGCATTTGATGCATGTGGCACACATAACTAGCATTTGAAGTTAGTATCTTTTTCTTTTTTGTTTTGGGATAACACTTGATGAGGGAAGAAAAAAGCAGCACTAGTAATCTAGTTATAATTAAAGGAATTTATATTGTTCTGTGACTAAGCTTCACTTAATTCACAGAGTGAGCTGAATTGTTCGCTAAATTCTGTTGGCAGATCAAGGCTGAATCTGTCCATTGCCCTTGACATCAAACAAATCATGGATTTTAGACTGTGCTTTATTTTGAAATACATTGCTTGACTTCTGTTCTTTGCTATGTGATATTCCTTTAACTAAAAGAATTATAAATAGCTCAAAAATTATAAATCAGATATTAGCTGATATGTAACATTGCATAACAGACTCAACAAATAAAGGATCTGCTTATTTGTTACCCAAAGCTATTAGTTTACTTAAACTGTTGTGAAGAATGGATCTCTAAAGATTACATTATTTAAAGTGGCACTAATACTTTTAATTTGGATATATAGAGCTCAGAGCTTGATTACAAGTACATAATTACTTGGGAAGAATCCCTGAGTATTAATTAACACGTACTATATAAGTATTTTAGTACATTTCCATGGCTATTTGATTCACTCTGCTTATTATCTTGCAACGTGTGTTGGATTTTTTATACCTTTTTCTGAGGTAATCAAAATGTTGTTGGTAACATCTGACATAGATACAGAGAATCATGTACATATCTGAATTTTGTAGTGTACATAAGTGGTCGGGCGAAGTCTACCATTTTTCTCATAGTGTGAGCAAGGGGTCTGAAGAATTAAATCACATGATGCATTGTCATTTTATTTGTAGAATTAAGATGTTAACCTTACAGGTACTACAAATCTACAACTCTGTATCTGAAAAAGATCCTGGGGTCAGCTCAACAGACTTGAGATACCAAGCCAAAGCACCTGCAATTGTCTTCCAGGAAGGCATTCAGGACCTAAAAAGGAGGTCATGAAAGCGCATGTCAAGATTAATTTATGAGAATAATTAATAGACAATTCACCTTAATTCACATAGTTAATGCAGAGAAATACACTGCTTCAAACTAATACTCAGAAGATGTAAACTTAGATTCCTTCCATGAATCATCTTCATGATAAACCTCTTTATTTACTAAAAGGATTATTTTTGATTGATGCCTAAATTCTTAAAAACACAGTAGTAGGTTTCTTGTGAATATTCCAAAAGTTGCCTTACACTTCTGCTAAAATCAAGCAAAAACACTTCTAGGAATGGTGCATCCATAATCTCAGCTGTCCCAGTGCTTCACCACCCTCTGAGTAAAGAATTTCTTCCTGACATCTGATCTATACCTGCCTTCTTTCAGTTTACACCATTGTCCCTTGTCCTGTCACATCTGCACATACATAGAGTCCCTCTCCCTCCTTTTCTTTAAGCTCCCTTCAGGTCTTGGAAGGCTGCAGCTTCCAGGTCTCCCTGAGACCTTCTTTTCTCCATGTTGACCAACACAAGCTCTCTCATCCTGTCAGCTTGTACAGTCAACCTGTGCAAGTGTTTGGCCATTCTCACCGTAACAAAAAAGAACTTTTCGTATACTGGAGTTGAATTTCCTATATTTAAGTATGTGGCCTTTGCCTGTCATCCTGTCATTAGGTACTGACCAGTGAGAAGAATCTGTCTCCAACATCTTCATTCTGTTCCATGCATTTTTTATAAACAAGGGTGAGGTTTCCTGCTATTTACTTGAAGGGAGGTAACAAATGATGACTGATTAGCAGAAACATTTTACTCTTCAATCAGGGGACATGATTGTAGCAATGAGTGTGCAATTTCCCGTGTGAGAAAAGCACTAGCAAAAGCAGGTATGGAGAGAAGTTCTTATTACACTTTGAAATTGTCTTATCACACCATTCTTTAAAGATATGCTTTGGAGTTTTCATGCTGAAAACTGTCTTTTTACTTTTAGGACAGTAGTGGAGAATATGTTTCATCTCACATTCAAACTCAGGTCTCAAATGTTTCAGGGAAAACAAAACCAAACCTAAAGCAAAACAACACAAAAAGAAAACCAAAAACCCACTACAGGTCAAAGATCAAAATCAGTTATATATGGCACTAATTAAAAAGAAGTAAAAGTAAACATATGTAATATGGACATCATGAACTCATATTTACTCTTTTCCCTTCCTTCTCCTTATCTGAATTGCACACTTGCAAAGCCTAAGCTGGATCTTTCTATGAAAGAGTCATCAGAAAGCAAAGCCATATTTTGATTCCACACTTTCTTTTAATAAAAGAAGTATGAAGTAAAACATTAACATCACATAATTCCCCCCAAACCCCTAAAACAACGACAAAAAACAACAACAACAGCAACAACAACAAAACCCAAAAAAAAAAGTCCAAAAAACCCAGAAAAGAACCATAATGAAAAAGAAACTGCAAAAAAGATCAATGTTCTGTAGTAAAATGGGATTCTTACAAGTGCAAGAATGAATTTTGTTATTCTCTCTTTATGGTGATTTTTCTACGTTTCATCTTTGGTTGCTTTCATAACATTTGGAAAATAAATTTTTGAGCTTTTGGGTTTGTTTTTTTCTACCTTTTTAAGTGTCTTAATTAAGTTCTTAGTTGACCTTTCTGGCATGGGTCACTCACTTAAAGATATTCAACGCATGATATATAGTCATAGACATAAATTTTTATGCCCAATTTAAACTGCTGAATTCCCTCACTGTTGCAGACTGTTACAGGTAAAATGGGTTTTGGCTTATTTTTTCCCAAGAAGTAATCAAATATTTATTGTGAATGTTTTCAAGCTGAGGGCTTTTGATCTCCTGAAGGTCTTTGATGATTATGAAAGAACTTGTCACCATGGAGTTTGTGGTAACTCTCCAAGTGTGTATCTGGAATTTCAGATAAAGTTATTAGACTGTCTTTGTTACACTCCTGTTCTTATTCCATGCTGTTATGGTTTCAATTTTATTTAATTTGTTTTGGTCAGTGTCCTAATAATAGCTGCCAGTAGCTTTAAATATCAAAAGCTGAGGTAACATGCAACTCAAACGACTAATTACAAAAGGACTCGCTTGTAACTGAAATAAATTCAGTTTAGGGAGAGTCCTATTCACAGGATAACTTATGCTTGTGTTTGTAATGATGGTTATTCAAGAGGGCACTTCACTGCCAACAGCACAAACTGCATGAACTCTGCTTGCACTGTGGTGCTCTTGGTTCCATTTTATAGCCATTGCAAGGTACCTTGATGAAGAAGTCATGCTGTCCTGGTTTTTCAACTATAACATTTGAATTTCTAAGATGACCACCAACAGGTGTACTTTCTGCATGGATTGTTAGCACAGGAGGGTATAAAACTGTTGGCAAATCCAATCCACTCTTGGAAAGCACAAGGTGTCGTGGGGCATGTTTAATGTGAACCTTGTTACTTTTTCATCTATATTAACATAATCCAGCTAAACCAGTTGTTATTAAAGTTTAAATTACTAAAATGAATTATGCTGGCTCAAAGGGCTTCTGCTCCTACCATCTGTAACTTAATTGAGTGTGCTATTATTTTAACTTTATATAGTAAGCCAGTAGCTTGAGATTTCTGTCAGTAGCCAATAGCCATAAACTGGATCACCTACTGTGTCAATGTTGTATGGCATTCATTAATCACATGCTTATACAACACTCACAAAATTTCTGATATGTTCAAAACTTTAATGGGCTAACACTATGACAATGATATCCTAGAGCTTTGCTTTGTGGATTGTTAATTTTGGTTTTGTTTTGTTTGTTTGTGGGGGAGGGATTGGATGGGCTGCAGTTTGCTTTCAGTTTTTTTTCCCCTGTCTACAATTTACCTGCTTCTCATTACCTTTGGACAAATAGACATTAAAAAATCATATTTAGCATCTGGCATAAAGATTAATTTCTAAAGAAAGCATGCATGCCCTAGATCAAAGGTTAAATTCTTGTGAGAGTCTTCCTGAGACACCAAGTCTTCTCCTGCAATTGCACAATCATAACATAATATTTTTTATCTAATTTCTGAGATCTAAAATATGACTTAAAAGAAATTCTCACTTACCTGCAGCCACCTTTCTTCCTCAGAAGCCTGGTTAAGATTTTATTCTGACATCATTACAGTGAGAACTGCAACTAAAAATTAACTGGATTTATTCATTTATGCCATGTAAGTACCATCTATTTTACAAATAGATATAATCCTTGCAAACATATATTTTTGTTGACTGTAAATAATCCTAAAACTTAACAGGGAAGACAAAGAATATGGTACTGCCCAATGTTTTGTGGTTTTTTTCTGCTCCTCTTTTTCATTTATTTTTGCCTTGGGACAGAAGATCTTCGTCTGTTCACCAGTCCAAGGTTCTACTTATGTGCCTAACTAATAGTTTAAAAATTATATGCATGCTTCATATTTTTTCTTTTTTTCCCAGTATTTCTAAACCTGAATATTACACTTTTGTAAAATCCTAAGTTTCAATAGATACTAAAACATGGTCAGTATTTACAAGATGAGAAAGGTTTTGCCAGTAAACACTGAGGAGCTAAAGGTCACAAAATTCCAAGAGTTTTCAAGTATAAATAGTCTTAAAACAAGCAATAGCAAAATCAAAGCATTGTGTGGAATTCTAGAAGCTTGAAGACTCTAAATTTTCTCATTTCTTATTTCCATTATATCCGTGTATCTGAGTAAACTAATTAAAAAAATAATAATAACTAATTTTTAAATCTGAATTCTTCCAATTCTTGATTTCAACTAGTGTATGCTAGATATAGAGGTATGTAGCATCTATATAAATATCTCCTATCAAAAAATTCTCATTAAAAAAAGAGGAGTTGCCCTTAATGAACATAGTTTTGTTAATAATTAGGGAATGATTCAACAAGCTTTGGATGAGCTTTTAAAAATGTAGGAGGGAATTCAACACGTCTTCTTAATTTGAGGTATATTGTATGTACCATTGAGCCTATTATTCATCATCATCATCATACAGATGATATTCCCAGACATGAGTCATTGTATTTAAATACAGCAACAACAAAAATATGCACATTATATCTTATCTATATATTCACACTCGGCTTATTTGTACAGTTTGTCAAAGAATCATTTTTACTATCTTTTAACTTAAGCGGACATGTAGCTATGTAACATATTTTATATGGCAATAGAATGTTTTTAAGTCATGCTATTACCCCTATCTTTATTCTTCAGCAAAATAATCAGATATAAAAGAATAAAATAAAATGTTTAATGACAGTGTAAAATTATGTAGGAGGTGAAATAAAATGAAGGTATACAGTATACATCTACTAGGACTAGAGACTCTCTTTCTCTCCCTCTCACTCCTTCTCTGCTTATTCTGAGTGTAAGATTCTTGTCTTTAGGTCCTCACTGAATGTCTCCCCATCGTCAGTGAGTGCTTTCAAATTCATGCATAGAAGATGTGCACCATGTTAATAACACATAATTTGGATAACCCACCATCCCACACCAAGTTGCTTCAAAGGATCTTGTTCTATAAAGTTCCCTTCTGAAGCCGCTTAATGTAATCTAGACCATGTTCAAGTATGTCTAATGGGGCATAAATGAAGTTTTGGGTCCCTGATTCTTCACAGTGGGGATGTAGATTTTTTTTTTTCTTCCTTAAAGCCTCTGGGAAGGAAGTAAATAACATTTCCATGTGCTCACTTTACATGAAGGCAATAAATTACTGTTGTGTGCCTTTAGTAGTTCACAATATAGTACAGAAGTAGTCTCAAGAGAGTCTTCTCTCTCTCAATAGGGAGACTCATCTCAGAGTTTAAATTTCTTAAGCAGTGTAATTATCTGTTACATTTTGTTCAGGCTGTGTCTAGAAAATCCATTGAGGTCTAAAATACTGTTTCTACAATAGCAGAAACATGGCAATCATGTAAAAAGAAGTCTGACAGAATTTAGAAAACATTATTCAAGAGGAGATAGTGATTTATTAGACAGCTATCTAAATATACATCTGTACTGAATGCACAATATAGTTTCTGTTTTATTTGCTTTCTAAGTTTGTGATGGAAAGAAAGCTTATGTTTAAATGACAGTTAAGTTCCTAATGTAAGTGTGAAGCAAAGGATCCTCTTCAAGAATGTTTTAATAAGCTTATCATCCAAGCGTGCCCTCCTGTTATATTTTGAAAATCCAAGACAATTAACACTTTTGTAAAAAAAGATGAAAAAAAAAAAAATAAAAAAAAAAATAGAAGATTATCAAGCATGGACTAAGTTACCATAAATAAATTTAACTAGCTGCCAGATTTAATAGGGATTTAAAATGATATTCATAGTTTGAGGGTGGCTGTTAAATTTATATAATTTTAAAATATATATTTTTAACAAAGAGAATCCTTTGGTAATTTTTCTTCCTAATTATAAATTTCTAAATGTCCTTATAACTAACAGCTGTGGAAGAATGAGGGAGCTCAAGCCATATTGATCCACATGTCACTGCTAATTATATTTAATTCAAAGGAAGATGGAAGGACAGATCATCTTTCTGAAGAGCATGCAGATAGACCACAGAAGATGTAACTTCTGAATTTTTCTTAAGGCATGAACAAGCTTGGATTTGAGCCTTTTTAACTTCAGTACTTATCATATTCTTGTGATCAAAATGTACAAAAAAAGGATGATGATAAAATCCTTAGTAATACATTCATTAATCCAGAGGTTATCCCTTCCTCTTACAATCCCCTCAAGCACTGCTTCTGTCTGAATTTTAAACATGATGATCTTGGAGCCTGACCTAAGTCACACATTAAAATTCAGTATATCCTGAATAATTCATAGTATTGATGTGCATTGGTGTTTAAAATAAAATAGATAATGCTTAGGGTCATGAACCTCCTCTTCATAAATACTTTGGGATTGCATAAATGTTAGTTGAGGACTCTGATACCCAGACGGAAAAGCCGTCAATTCTAATTCTGGGATGCTCAGACTTTTATCCTGAGTCAAACTCCAATGACACGTTGCCTTGGGGTTTTGGATGTGCTTGATCATTTACCTTGTAAGTTTGCACAGTGGGTTCAGTGGCATTTATTAATTAAATGATCACCTGAAATAACTGTAAGAAAATCAATGAGGAAACCTGTGAAGTATTAGGGAAATTGCTCTTTCATCTGCACATGAAATATAATGGGAATAGTAACAAAANAAAAAAAAAAAAAAAAAAAAAAAAAAAAAAAAAAAAAAAAAAAAAAAAAAAAAAAAAAAAAAAAAAAAAAAAAAACAAAAAAACACCCCACCACTCAGAATTTTGCCAATTCATGAAATCCAGTGGAAGCTGCACCACTGACATCATGTTGATTTTTCCAACTAGAGTTTTTCTCGTGGTTGTGTAGTACACATATCTTTTTGGCAGTCAGTGAAATTATGTCTTTACCAGACAAATCCATCACTCTCAGTAAAGCCATATTAAATAAAAAGTGAGACAGAGTAAAGTAATATTTTTAAAGGTGTTTTTTTTTTTGTTAGACCACATGTAATGATAGAGCATGTGTTCCTTTAAGCTTATCTGATTAAAGACCTTGTCAAAATGGGATGCTAAGACAAAGGGGGAGGCAAGAACCTGATAACAGAGACAATAACAAGAAAAAAACCTCATCAGTTGGGTCAGTTTGTAAGCATATGTGGAGTTGGAGCACAATGTCCATAAGATCATCTGATTGAGGACCATGTGAAACTGGCATGACATGGAAAAGCAGAAGGCAATTATCAATGCATATGGAGACACAGACCTGACAAACAACAATGGAGCTAATGAAACCCTGTCAGATATACAAATAGATGGGTTATCAAGAAAATGCAGGAGTCATTTCAGAGAGGACCATCATGGGTTTTACAATCCACTAGGGTGTAAAAGAACAGATAAAAGATGAAGTGGGGGACACTGTGGAGCTTGTGAATCAATATATCTTAGCCTTGGTTGGCTTGGGTGGTGTAGAGAGACTACAGATATGAAAAAGAACTAAGAAGAGAGTTGCATATGTGAGTGTCGAGGTCTTTAAAACTATGTAATTTTGTAAAAACTGCCAAATAATGCAAACAATGGGCTGTCTGTAGTTTGTGGGAAAAATCTTGTGATTGTTTAGGGCTGTGGCCTATTTTGATCTGTACCAAGTATATAACACTGTACTGTGAGAATAATATCTGTTTTCAATGTCTTCAATAGCTTCAGCTTAGACTTCAGCTCCTTTTACCCTGACTTCAGCTTAGACTTCAATAAACTTTAATTTGAACCTATTTTTGCTCAAGCTTTGACTTAAGGCTCTGTGCTTGGATTACTTTTGCACCCCCTCTTTGAAGTCCCATCTCAGCCACGTGTCATTAGGGTGCCAGCCTGGGGTTACAAGACGTGGATTTGATCAGAGTGTGCAAAGTGATGAAGGTTTGTGCAACAGAAAGGAGAAGCTGGGAGGACCCAAAGAGTGAGGATAGAGAGACTGGAGCATGAAAGGGGACATTGTGTGTTAAATAGGGTCAGTTAGTATGCTTCTCTGCTCACAGTGAGCCTGGTCTGGCCTTTTTGCATCTTGTTAGTTTTTTAACTATCTTCCTGCATATAATGACACTGTAGCCAGTGTGTGCCTGTGTGCATGTGTGTGTGCTGTGAGGATAGCATCAGCTGCTGGTGAGATGTGAGTGTGGGAGTGAAACTTGTTGCCAGCTACTGGAGTCAGACTGGGGTTACAGCCTGCGAGTCTCAGGGTCAGCTCCTGGAGATAATGGGGACCTTTAACTTACAGCTCCCGGGGCAGGAACAGAGAAAGAGACTAAGAGAGAGAGAGAGAGAGATCCAGAATCAACTACTGGTGGAACTGGGGTGAATGAGGCAGAATCTGGCAATCAGCACAAGAAGCTGGAGAAGGATTGTGTGTTCTGTATATCCGGTTCCAGGTGAGGAGGAGGTGTGAGTGTCTGTATTTCCCAAACCAGGTATGCATGCAATTTGCCTTTGAATTCCCTGTCAAGCCTCAAACTGGAGAAGTCATCAAATTGAGAGAACATCAGGGTAGGTAAGATGGGCTGTCATTCAGGCAAGGCTGCTGGGGCAGGAAGAAGACCTTTGCCAGTACTGAGAAAATTCATAAGTGAACATATGATTGTAAACCTGAAGAGCGCTGTATGTGCTGCATTACTGACCTCCTGCCTCTAACAACACTAGAGGAGACAGGACAGGGCTGTCTGAGCTCGTGTTTGTGTGCTGCTGTTGTCGAAGGCAGTACCTTGTCTTTGTCTGTCTCTGTGACCAGTAATGTCAGTGTTTGTGTATGTCTGCATGTTTTTTGTTGCTGTTGTTTTGTTCTTTTTCTGGGAGGAGAAATTGTTTTGGTTTTTTTACAGTATGGCTTTATTTTGGGTATATATAAACTAAAACCTGAGATTAAATACTGTACTGCAAATTATGTTCTATAACAATTATTTTTGTTTATTTCTCGTTTGTACTATATATTGCCTAATGTCAGCTGAAGAAGTAAAACAAATTATGTTGCAAATTTTATCACCTTCTCTTTTCTGAATTGAATTATGGAGTAGTAAGAAGAGAATTAATCCTAACTTGATCCAAAACATGCAATGTAGGTGACTAACATCAAAAAGTGGTCTGGATACATACACTAAGGTAGCTTATTGCTCAGGTCCACAAAGGATAGATCATGTTGCTTCTCTGCATAAGCCAATCTGCCTAGACTTAAAAATGCACAGGGCTACTAATGCAGCTGAATCTCAGCAGAAACTGGAAATATATTTTTACTTTTTAATGTTTTGCTCTGACAGGTACTAGAAGGAAATACTGATGATGTAAAAGCCTCTTGCCTGTTTTTTCCTTGTTCTTGGGTTATGGTGGTTTTTTTTTTTGGTATTTTTTTTTAATGTAGGTTATCTTCACCACCTACTCCTTTAAACAAGACTGAGGACTGTAGAGCTGTCAAAAATTAATGCATACTGCCATAACCAGTATCATAACAGCTTGTCATGATAATGTACATTATTTAATGATTATTTAATGATTAACAGTTCTCATATGACAAAATACTTTCTAATTTCATCAGGAAACAAGGAACCATGTCTGTTTAGACTAATAACATGTCAACTCTGATATTTTTTCCTGACAGCTGTTGTGATGTAGAAGTGCATGTGGATCATCTCTTCAAGTACAAGAAGTTATTGTTCTCTTACCTGTCTTTACTTTTGTTTTTCATTGTTTCATAAGGTGGGGAATTTTTTATGGATGAGTCTAAAGCAGTGTTGGGGAAGGTAAAATTGAAGGGGTGTTTGATCATTCCTTTTTACCCCGTAAATGACAATCCCTTTTAATTAATTTTTATAAGAAGACAAGATGGGAAATTTGTGCAAAGAGAAGAAATCAATGAAATTATTACATTCAATCAATTATGAACAAAGCATAAAACAACCCAAAACATTAAAGATAAGGGAACAATGACCTTTTGTGGCAACAAAATTATTCCACAATTTGTAATGGAAGTTTTCTTTCTTTCTCCCACCTATAAATTCAGTAGTCTGCTCTCAGGAAAGAGTGAAATTGCAACCAGGTTTTACTTTAATTTCATATGACTATTCCTCAATTTTCTAATAAAATAATGATTGCTCAGTCAGCCTTCTTCATAGTTAAATATCTGTAAAACTAGAAGATAGAAAAGTACAAAAATCAGAAATTTTTGGATTTTATGATATGTTTAAACAAAGAAACAGAACTCTTGATGTCTGAGCTAAACACTAGAACTAAAATTGTTATTCACTATTCAGTTAATATGAAATGGAGTATGATTTCTTACACTTTTTATACTACAATTTTTGCTGCAGAACAAAATGCAGCACATTTCTTCATTGATAATAATGTAGTCTTAAGGAAAAACAATCATACTGGGAAATCAGACATAGAAATATGAAAAGGATCCAACTTTCTCACAATTTTAATTTTCTTATTTTTTCAAAATATCATTGTTTAAATATCAGGGGAAAAAAAAAAAAATATATATATATATATTTGTGCGTGTGTATCCAGTCAGCTTTGTATGAGATAGAATTACCTAATTTACATTTTTAATATCAATTATTTTTCATTAATCCTGAACCTTACCTTCAGTTCCCTGTTTGTTCTTTTTGGCTCATATTTTTCTCCTGCCCTCATATTTGTGCTTACTCCCTTTCTGTAGTCATGCTGATGTTCATCTTGTTCTCTACATCATTCCAGAGAAAAAACGTTTGCATTTTTGCTCCCCCAAAATTCATCAAATCTTACAAGGCTTGAGAGGTCCAAAAAACAACTAGTAACTGGATTTTTTTTTTTCCATTGGACACCTAAAAGTAAGGACATAAACAGCATGTTATGTTTATTTAATTAATTCAGGATATATACGCTCTCTGTTACTTGTTCTTGAAATCTTAAACATGATGGCAGATTTTCCTTGTATGTTTTACAGAATCTCCCAGATGACTGCAATTGAAAGCTCACAGATCAATGTAATTAATATTTTAATTTTCAATATTTATAATTTCATTATTTTGTTATATTGACAGCATTTAATTTGAATTAAACCTCTACTTGATTTTTTAAAACATGACAGAGGACAAACTCCCTCATCTTTTGCTGCTTTCTCTCTTCTTCCTTTCCTCCAAAATCAATAACTAAAATTCCTTCCTATATTTTTATATAAGGAAACAGAAATAATTTTGTTCTTAAGAATGCTTAACTATAAACTATTAGTTCCTGAGAAACAACAGGAGTAATTAAAAATTTTAANCCCAAACCTGCCCTGTCACCCCACCCAGCCCAGCCCCCCCCCAACCCCCCCCCCCCCCCCCCCCCCCAAACAAAACCAAAAAATCTTAAGGAAAGCCAGGAGTAGGCTAACATAGCTCTTTGTAACTGGATGTGCAGCCTATACAGATAGGATGTTGTGGGCTGCTGTGCACTTAATGCTACTCTTAGTACTAAAAATCTTCTCATAAAGTATTTGGGGAGTTAGTTCACTTGTGAAGACAAGTGACAAAAGTGATTAAAGTATAAAAATCTTAAAAAGAACATAATTTAAAATTTTGAAGATTTTGCAGTGGAGCAGAAATAGACCTTGACATTCACCAGGACTAAAGAAAGAAAAATGAAAGAAAAAAAAAAACAAAACAAAAACAAAAACAAAAACAAAAACAAAAAAAAAAAAAAAAAAAAAAAAAAAAAAAAAAAAAAACCAAAAAAAAACAAACAAAAAAACAGAGAGAGAGAGAAAGAAAGTTTATCCTCCTGTCTGTGAGCATTTCAATCATGCAAGGTGAAGCCAACTGCTATTTTGTACCAGATCTGAATAAGAAATCCTAATCTAGAATAATTTCATATTCTTTCAATAGCTCTCTACAACCTCAGTCAAAAAATTATATGGATTACTTACCTTCACTGTTAAAACTAACGGTAATTGCTTTCACTTTGCATTGATAAAAAGATTTTATATTTTATATCCTGTTCATTACCAACAGGAACAGGAGATACAGGTAAAGTGTAGCAATTGTTAATGCTGTTTATATGTCATGTTTTACCATTTTTAAATTTTTTTTAATTAATCCTCACATTTTAAGTAGATTGATATACCTCATATTTTAAGTAGATATCTTAGAGAAATGGAATTCCTACTAATCAATTTTACATAATTTTGCAGGAAAGCAGAGAACTTAAGATCAGTGATTTTCTTCTTTCACGGCCAACTAAAGACCACCCAGCTGAACAGAGAATACATAATGAACTCCACATATTTGACCCTGAAGTTCCCAAAAGGACACATGGTAGCTTTATAACTTAGAGGACATCAAGGGACCCAACTGTCAAAGAAAATGCTCTTGGAGAGCAGACTTCATTTGTTTTACTGCTTGTGGAGCATAGTTGTTGAGAGTGAGTGTTAACTCATCCTTGGTCTTAAAAGAAATTTTTTGGATTCTGAAAAGGAGTAAGAAAATCCAGGTGCAGTTGTAGACAGATAAGAAACAGGTCCACACTCCAAAGGCAATGCATACAGATTTTTTTTTATTATTATTATTTTTTTTTTTTTTTTTCTCTCTCTCTAGCTGACTTTCAGATGCTCAGCAAGGCTCTTTGTAGAGTTGATGTAGGTAATTTGTTATGATTTTTGACATTATATTGGTAGTTATGAAGTAACATGTGGTGTCCTGGGGACTCTCCAGTGATCTTGGTAACAAAAGAGAAAAGTCATTAAACTTCAGATTAACATCTTAGAGAGGGGAGATAATTTTGTGTGCTTTGCTACAGTAGTCTACAATTAACCTAACAATTATAGGATGAAAATTTTTGTCTATATTTAGGTTCAGTACTTATGTAAGCAGAAAGCATTTAAATTCCTGAGAAGTCTAGATAATTAAGCATGTCTTTATTTGCAAAAGAGGAAAAAAAAATGTAGGATAGCATACATGATGTTGCTTCTTTTTTGTTTGATTGGGTGGGGATTTTGTGTGTGTGTGTGGTTGGTTTTTGTTCATTTGAGTTTTTTAGTATTTTTGTTTTTTTGTTTTTTGTTTTTTTTTTTGTTTTTTTTTTTTTTCTT
>VXBN01001792.1:493357-533885 GCA_013397395.1 Sinosuthora webbiana | reverse complement strand
GGCGCGGGGCGTCGGTATCGCTCGGCTCTGGCTCTGGCGCGGCGTCTCCTCCACCCCCTCGTGAGCCTGGGGAACCTGCAGCTCAAAGCCGCCGCCAGCCACACCACCATGTACTCCGGCAACAAGCGGAAAAAGCTGTGGCGGGAGGAGAAAGGTATTCTCGCCCTTCCCGGTGGCCGGGCCCGCTTCTCCCGCCTTTAAGCCCACGTTGAGCCCGGAGGGAGCGAGGGAAGGGGGAGGTGGTCCCGGTGCGCTCAGAGCCGCCGCCTCACCGCGGGGCGTCCGGCAGCGCTTCCCGCCGGCCGCGGCTGTGGGCACGGCGTGGGGAAGGGGGAACTCCGTGCTCTCTGCCTTAGTCCCGGGCTCTCCTGGCCGAAACAGCCTTCATGGCAGCCCGGGCGTGCGGGAATCGGGGATGTTCTCCGCACACCTCGGCGTATCCCTGAGGAGCGCAGCCCCGGGGCGGAGGGAGGGCGGTAAACAAGCCCTCTCCTGAGGGCTGCCCGCCCCCAAGTCACCTTGTGCGAGTGCTTCAGGCCGAAAAGTTGGGCGCACGCTCTCAAAACGTGCCTTTTTCTCCTTTCGGTGCGTTTGTTTTCTGAGGGGAAACGTGGTTTGTTGGAATCGTTGGTGTAGCCAGTTTGGGTTCTAGTGTCGTTCTGCCGGGGTGAAATGTTTAGGGTACGGGAGTCCCAGAGACCCATACGTCCCATCTTTTAAACTACTTATGTATTTTTATATATATTTTAAGGACCCCTACCTATGTGTTCTCAGTTTATAAAAGCCCTAAGACAAACTCCAGAGCATGAATACTGTGGGCCAAGCTTTTGATGCAGACATTGGGTTTTTTTGGTACTTTATATTGACCCCGGGGAGAGCAACGTTAAAAATTAAGAAAAAAATCACAGAGTGGAAGTGTAGCATTTATATCTGTGAGGAGGAAAGCTTCTTGCCCGGTGTGTTCCAAATAATGTAGTAATAGATTAGGAGAGGAAGAAGAACAGATCAGAGGGTCATATTTTAAGTTTTCTTTTTTTTTTTTTTCTTCCATCACCCTTGTGACTCTAAGTATGTTTCAAGCTAAGAAGGCAGAAGACCAGTTCAATTAACAGGATTCAAGTGCACCTTTCGAAGGAAAAATTGTTAAAACACAAATGCATTTATTTTTCTGTAGGTTAGTTGCTCCTGTCAGACTCCTCTCAAAAGAATTGAGGCTTTTTCTTTCAAACCGTTTTACAATCCGTGTTTCTGTACTAAAGGTGAGGCAGCAAATTTCTACCTGACAGAAGTTTCTGTTTTCAGTGAAGAAGGTACAGTGAAATTGTCTTAAGCATTGTTCATGTGTGATCAATTATGACTTTTCCCTTAATGCTGTATGTTTTACCTTCAAAAAATGCAAGGGGCAGATGGGGAAAAGTTACTGGTAGGCTCTAGTGAATGTTCTTATTACTCCCACTTGTCTCTTTCAGCTCTGCTGCTGCCGGTGTGAATTCAGAGCCTGGCAGGTGAACTCAGACTATTGTTGAGGAGGGCAGGGTGGAGGGTCTGGGAACTGGAGCTGCTGGCACACGTTTGGTGTCTCAGTCAGCTGTGGGGATGGTGGTCTCCATCAGCATGGTGATGTTACTGAGTGCACACCAGCGCTGCTGAGGTTTCTCCATCCAGGAGGCATTTTTGAGTGCTAGCTGGCCACAACTCCCTGTCTTTTTGCCCAGTGAGAACGGAGAGCATTTGCCAGTCTTCTGCTCCAGTAACTGTTCCAGCACCATGCTGATAGTGTTAGCCCTGAGTACATTGAGTGGGGAGGGCAGAAAAAGCTTCTCTCTTCACTGCTGGCATTGCCCTTCAGTTCTTAGCCCTGTAGGACTGTTCTTATCAAGCACCTCAGTTATAGAGAGGAAAACTACACAAGCCCAACAATTTTTTTCCAGGTCTGCCTTCACCTTTCACAGGCACCCCTGAACTCCTGCAAAACTGCCTGTGCTCACTGCCTCTGCTCTTCCCATGAAGTGCAGTTGCTCTCAGCCTTTTATATTCTGAAGCCCTTCTTTAAAGGAAAAAAAAAGCGCTGATTGCTAAATATTGAGTTCAAACCCACTGACAATACGCTTGCTCTTCTTAATTACTTTCTTGGTAATGAAGGGTTGGTCCATGTCCTCCCAGGGGAGCTCTTCCTTGAGGACAGCTGAAACGGGGCAGGCAGGAGTGGAGGTGATTTCAGAGCCTTAGACACAGGACTGGGCTGCCTGCAAACTTCCCAAGTTTCTGCCACAGGCAGAAAACTGTACTTGCACTGAAGGCTGTTGGGAGCATCCTCCGGGAGGTTTGTGTATAATTAAGACTCAGTTTAAGTTCTTGCTGCTGACTCACAAGAGCAAACTTTGGTAAAACCTTCCTGTGGAGAAGAACTTGTGTTTTGAAGGCACAGGGCTGGCTCTGTCACCTCTTCAGCAAAAAGGCACCTGGACTTGCTCTGCTTGTCAGTCCCTCAGAAGTGACACCCTCTCTCAGGTGTGCCTGCCTGTAGGACTTCCAGTGTGCCCTGGAATACCTGGAGTTTTGTGTGCCTGGAGCTGTCGTGCAGAATGGTGACCCTCGTTGTGTCAGCTCTGCTTGGCAGGTGTCAATGTCCCACTGAGGTACCAGGCTGAGTAGGGAGAGAGAAACCTTTTTGTCAACCAAAGAAATTGGGGATGCTCTCAAAAAATACCAAAATAAACTTACTTTGTTAAGGGAGGCTGTGCTCAAAACTTGCCTTATTAGGCTGCTGACTGCAGGCAACAGAATTAGGAAACTTTATTTTGAAAAAAAACACAAACAAAAGAACCCCAAACCAGACCCCAGTGATTTTCTTTCTTGGTTTTTTTAAGGTTTGATCTGAGAAGCAGTTTGTGTGTTCATCTTCTGCTGCTTCTTCAGCTTGAGATGAAAATGTTCCTTCTATGTCTGCCTAGTCCTGTATGTAAAATGCAAATAACATAGGTCTAGCCTGTCCCTACACCACTAAAAAGTCTTCAGTCATTGAAAGGCATTTATTACTGATTAACATCTCAAGGAAAACTGTTAGTGTGGTTACAGTGCTACTGGTAAAAACAGACCCAGAGATTTGAGTAAAGTATGGGTGTCGTGATGTTCTCTACTGTTCCTTTTCTTTCCCCCCTTCTTTTGGGAGGGAAAAAGCTCTTCATCTTGCACTGAGCTGATCCTAAGCATTGATGAGGAAAGGAGGGAAAAGAGGATGTGACTGCAAAGATGAGCTGAAGTGCTGGGGTTTCTTGCAGTTTTGGGTCATTGGGATGGCTTTTTTATTTTTTTACTGTAAAAGTCCATTTATAGCAGGGGCTGAAGGAGAGTGAAGTTGGCAGTAGCTGTCATACTTGGGTGATGTTTGAGGCTTTACTTCTCACTAAACAGCTGAAAAAAGAGGTGGTGACCTTCCCCGGAGAAAACAAAAACAACTGCCTGTATGTATGTGTTTTATGTTTTAGTGAGGTAGCCAGGTGTGTCCTATAAATGTTGAAATGAAAATCTCTAAAGCCAAACTTGCCTTTTTCACCACCCCAGACACCCAGCAACTGTCAGAACCTTTGCTGTGGCTCTGATCTCTTTTGTTGTGTAGTAACATTTTATTAATTTCCCACCACGCTCCCTGCCCTTTACTTGAACTTTTGTTTTCTTAGTTCTGGTTTACAAATGCAGAACCTGCGGGACAGACTTTCATACCTGAAAACTCCCTGTGAAACAACAATTCCCCACTAAAGTTGCTGTTCTCTGACACAGGAGTTAAAGAGGCAGGAGGAAGCAGCACAGCAGTGAGGTGGAGGGGAAGCCTGGACAGCCCCAGGGTGTGGGGAAGAATTTTAACTTTGCAGAGCTGGGATAGCCAGAAACAGGAGTGTGCAGTTGTGCAGCTGCACTGTGGGGTAGCTCCTGTTGTCACATCTCTCCTGCTTGGTCCTCTCAAGTGGCATTTCATCCATCAAGGACACTGTGCATTGGTCACCCCCTGGCTCACGTGCAGCAATGTGTGAAAACTTGCAAAGCTTTTATTTCTCTTTCCCCTGAACAGAGCGTTTGCTGAAGATGACCCTGGAAGAAAGACGCAAGGAGTACTTGGGGGATTATGTTGCACTGAAAACTATCCCAACGTGGATGGAAGACTTAAAAAGTAAGAGTGAAAGTGATGGTAAGTAAAATGGAGGTGCCCTAAAATACAGGGCACTCTGTTTTCTCAGTCTCAAGTTACTTCTAGGAAGGCCAGGACTTAGAACCCACATCATTATGAGCAGTGATTGCCTATAATTGGGATGGGGTTGGAGGGAAACCCCAACAAAATTTTTTAAAGCCCCCCTGGTGTCCCAGAACTCTGCTGGGATCCCCAGATGGAGTCACTAACCCTTAAGTGTGTCAAATAGATCTGCTCTGCATGAATCTTATTTTCCAGATACTCCAGCAGTCAGCCATGCCTAAACTTACCGAGGATAATGATACAGGGAATCTGGGCAAAACAGTGTTGCAGGTGACCCAAAAGCAGAGAGGAAGTGTTCAAGCTGTGTTGTTTTCTAAGAATCCAGAAACTGGAGAAGATGGGGCCTCCCTTGCTTTTGGTCCTGCCTGCTCTCTTGGGCTGAGGAACATCAGTCTGACCTGGATTAACTCCCATTTCCTTAGTGTGTGCAGCCTTACCATGGTTGTGATCACCAGCAGAGTTGTCTAAATACTTGCAGTGAGAACTGACCAAAAATGTGAATCCTATTTGCTTACAGACTTCTCTACTCTGCAGGTAATTCTGTAACAGTTCCATGTTCGTCTAGTTCCCTTTCATTCCCACAAGGGTGTGGAGGAATAGGGATGGCTTCTGCACTGGTTTCCTCCTCCTCTTTATTTTTCCTGTGCCTTGTTATCCTACTTGGCTGAACCCTGTGGTTTTTTTTGAAGGAGTATCTAACTGTGAGACCTAAAGTGCTTCCTGCCTCTGCAGATACAGGACCAATTTTCTGACCCTTTTGTTATCATTAAAGGCAAATACTGGCCTGAGTGAAGATGTGTATGGCGGAACCTTGTGGCTGCAGGTGAACGTGGTCTTTATGGTGATAGTCCAGGTGAAATGAGGCCTGGAGCTAATCAGCTGTTTGCAATACAATTGGAAGGCTGTAACACTTTAGCACAATCTGAAGGAGCTCACAGATTTTTCAGATGTCCTTGTTAAAAGCAGCTATTGCTATTGTCTACTCCTAAAAGCAGCTGGAATAACTTTCTTAGTGAAAATATGCCAAGAGATTGCTGAGCTCTTCAGCCCTGCTGAGTAGCTGTATTACACAAGTACCCATAGACCTCTTTCCTGCTTTGAGTAGGTCATTTATATCTTGCAACATCAGAAAGCCTGTCCATCTAGAAAACAAAGGCTGCATAAAAATAAAAAAAAAAATTACCTGACTCCTCACAAGCTGATTTTGGAGGCCTGTGGTACGTGGGAATATGCAGAATGTCATGTGCTTTAACTGGGAGACTCTTTATTCCTCCTAGCCCAAACTATGTTTTTATTCCAGCTGCTCTCAGATTCTCTCCAAAGCACTGAAATTCAGAGATGTTGCATTACTTGGGCTGCTGAAAGTGACAAGGTGTGGATTTATGTTGTGATTGCTGTTACACTTCACAGAAGCAAAATGTCAGTGTCTAATATGTGGGTATTGAATCATGGCAGTGGTGAATTTATTTCCTTGTAGCTGCTCCTTGCATTCTTTCTGTTAGTACCCAGTACACTGCAAAAAAAAATGCTGGAAGGCAAAAGTTGTGCTGGAACACTACCTGAAGGTTTTGTTGCACTGTACATTCAGGAGGAAATACCCATAGTCACTCTTTTCCTTTGATGTGTTTGTTGTAAGTAAGCCATGTGTAATAGTGAACTTCTGGAAGGCTGGGTTGCTGAAATGCATCCACATTCCAACTGATGAGGACAATCAAAAGAAGTATGTGTATTAATGTGACTGTTACTGCATCTCTTTCAGACTTTATTTCTCTTAAACGTTGACCCCCATTCTGAAGGTATCAAGCGTGTCTAAAAGCTGTTTTTTGGAGCCAAATTACAGAAAAACTAGAAAAAAAAATCTAAAAACTTTTAAATAAAAAAAAATTAAATCGTATTGCTGATGAGGACTTTTGCTCTGTTTGATGGGACATGCAGAGGGCAGCAGGCACAGGCTGGATGAGATTGTGGAGAGAACAACTGAAGCTCCAGGTGTGATGGAATTGATGATAATCTGACAATGCCATGCTCCAGTTCTGATGTTTTCTTCAAGTGAAAGGTGGCTGCTCTTGCACTGACAAACAGAAGAGGTCTGAAGGGTGGTGGTGGTGAAAATAAAATCTTCAGTGTTATTTGTCAAGCCAAAACAACTGATGGGCAATTTGGAAAAAATTCCTTACAATTCACTCCCACTACCATATACAGTGAAAAAAAATGACAGATTGATTAGTAAAGCATAGAGTGGCTGTTCAGGAAGAGTGATGAGGAGAAATCAAGAAAGCAACCAAGAACAAATCAAGTGAAGCAGGCACAATCAATCAGCTGCTGGAGTAAGAAGCTTTAGGAGAAGGGCAGAGAGCATCTGAGCTGGCAGCCATCCCCATAGACACTGCTCAACTGAAGATTGACTGTTCAGTCCTGCACAAATTTTTGTGTTGGCTGTTAGGAAAAAATTGCGTGTACAATGTAAAACCTTCATTTTTTAAATGTAATTTTATTAATTTTTAATTAATTGAACAATTAAATTTACATTTAATGTAAAACCCATTTTTAAACGTGAGTGACTTGCTGGAGGGTTGGGAGGTTCCAGTTAGGCATACATTTTTGTTATGTGGAAGTCTAATGGGAGATTGTTGAAAAGTCTGGATGCAGAATTATGCAAACTGATTTGACCCAAGAAGTTCATATTGAGAAGAAACTAATCTCACTGCCAGGGTACTTCATGGGTGCTCTTTACTGGCAAATTGGAACATAGCTTAGTCTGTGGAAAAAAGTTTTTCCCTATCCCTCCTCCACCTTTTGATAGAGGTGTTCAGAACTTAATTCTGAAGAAAACCAGCAAATGTTGGTGGATGTTCAGTGTTCTGGTGAGGATGGAAGTCTTTGTAGTAGAGAGATGTGCATCTGTGTAAAGGCTCCTGAGGAGTGAGCTTCCTGAATTCTGAGTGGCAGCTGACAAAGGCTTTGTCTCTTTGTAGCAGCAAAGCTATTAGAAAACATTTGGAAGTTCAAAGAGGCAGTGTCTTTTAAAATGTTCTGCTGTGACTAACAAAAAAAACCTAGATTTTTTGTAGGTCTCCTCATATGGACACAACCAGCTGTAAGACATTAGGTTGGTGTATGTTTTGACATGGAGTTTGGTCAGTGTTAGTGTTAAGTCTTGCTTTTGAGAAGAGGGTGGCACCATGTGGAATGCAAAGACTAAGCTTGGTGCCCACATTTCTGAGCTAAGGGGGACAGTCTGATGTGGGCAGTGTTTGTTTTCAGAAGGGCTCTGCTGTCTACACCCTGATTTTTGGTGTGCCGCTTGCCAGGCTGTACAAGTGGATCTTGGAAATGAAGTGTTGCAGGAAAAGGGACAGTTAGTGACAAGTGGCCCTCTTTAATGTGAAGAGGGGATGGTAGGAAGACAGAACTTTTGTTCTTGAAGTGGTCCTCTAAATAGAAGCTTTCTCTGGTTTAATTGTATTTATTCAAGGAATGAGGAGTTTCCACTTTGGAAACAGAAGGAGCTTGCCACAGAGGGCTGGATGGTGTGAATATACTGTGGTCCCTTGTTCTCCCCACTTGTTATCCTTCAGATACACCACAAGCACACACACCTCATCTGTCTTCTCATGTACTTTGAAACAGAGTGTCTTCCTGACAACATGTCAATAATGGACTTGTTTTATGAGGCTGTGGAATTTATATCCCTTTGTTTCCATGCTATTTATTACATACCACTTTGTTAGGCTCTCATCTTGTACAGCAACAGGAGCTGATGTTGCTCAGTGAATAAAATGCCACCATGTAGACTAACAGCTAGAGTGTATTTTGAAGTTAAATACCTGTATTAGCATTTTGTTGGGTACACCCTAATTCCCAAAAATATCTTTACTCTGCAGTGGTGAATTTGAGACATGACTTGTGGAAACTTTTCTGGAAAGCTTTTTTAAAAAATTAGGGTATCAGGAATTTTGTTGTCGCTGAGTTTTGTGTGTCACTGGTACAAAAACATTTTGTTGTATTAATTGGGTAATTCAGAAAATAGAGTAAGTGATATTGTTTAACTCCAGGCAGCTGGTGGTCCTGCTGACTCTCACAGCCCCTGGAATTCATTGGTGTGACAGTGATGCCAAGAAAACAGCAGATTCAGGTGGTGGTTTAAAGATGTTTGCTAGTGGTAAAAACTATTTTTCATAGGATGAAGTTAAAATGGAAAGACACGGTAACTGAGTTTATTTTTGTTTTAGGTTAAATGACACAAAGGGTCTGCAGTCCTTTTAAACAAGTCTTGAAATATGTTTAGATGTTTTGGCAGTCTCTGAATCTTTTTAATCTGCTATTTTTAAAGGAAATGATACGGCTCAAACTATTCAAATTAATCTATTTTAACACTGAGGGTTTTATGTATAATAATAAGGTTTGGATTTAATAAAAGCATCGTTGTACTATGAATGTGTAGCTTTCTAAATATTCACAGTGGGTCGACACAAGATGACAGAGACAAAGCATGTAGATAAGGCAGTCCAAATGCTTCATGGTGGAAAGAAAATGTGTGGTAACACTGAGCTCTGCCCAGCATTTCTTGAGATGGGTGACTAACACAAATAGTCTCCAAAAAACCCAGTGCAGCCCTGCTTGAGGTGAATATCTGTCCTGCAGGAACTAGGAACCAAGGTGGTGAGTATTAAACAGACTTTGGAAAGTGTCCCCACTAGTAAGCTGCAGTGAAATTCAGCCAGACATCTACAAGTAAGAAATGGCATCTCTCTAAACCACTCAATATTATCAGTGATTTATACAGAAAAAGAAATTTTGTTCAGCTAGAACATTGAGATTGTAAGACAAGTTTGACAATCACAAGTTCTCCTGCTAAGAGCTGTGTGAAACCTGTGTGCTTCGAGACCATCCCCCCACCCAAAATCCAAGTCCATGAGCTTTCATTGTGACTTTTTTTTTCTTACAATGACTGTAACAATTGTCTTTATAGCAGATTTTTAGCTGAGTGACAAGGAGGAAAGTAAATTGAGACATCTTAGTGTAATTTTTGCTATCTCAAAAAAAAAAGAAAAAAAAAAAGATGCTTTTGCGACTGAAACTCTTGGTTTGATGAAATTTAGAGTGCAGCAGTTTTTCTGCTGAGTACACACAGAAAACAAAAACAATCATTCAGGGTCTCCTCTGTTACCTGTGGCCCTGAACATGAATTCCAGATTCACTTAAACTCGTGCTGTATTCAGCATTGTCCTTACTTTTCATGTATTGGCACACCCCTGTTACTGATTCTAAACATCTTACCACGAGGTCTTTTCAGGACTGCTGTGTTTAAGGTTAGAAAACTGTGTCTCCTAGATCATATGGAGAGCACAGCTTATTAATTGCTGTGTATAATGGCTGGGGGAGCACCATGAAAAAACGAGCTTTGTGAGGATCATGGTAATTAAGTATTTTGAATGCTTGTGAAACGTGCTTTTTGTGGACGTGGCTGAAAATCTGTTTGCTCATTTCTGCTCTCTGTCCTTGTTATGTGCATATTAAGGAAGCAGCAAAGGATTTAGAGGGGTAAGGAGAGCAAACCATGTTTGCAGCTTCTTAGTCTGTGCTGAGGATGTCCAGGAGTCTGTGTGCCTGTGGCATAATGTGAGATAACTTTAAGGCTGAGTTGGTATTTGTTTGGCTGCCAGAGATATCCAAAGCTGCCAGGGCAGGAGGGTGTAACCAGAGCCCTGTGTGCTCTGCCTTGCTCTGGCTCTTGGCTGCCCTTTCAGGATGTGTCCTGAACAAAGGCAAAGCTGCAGAGTGGTGCAAATCTGATCTGGTGACCCCACACACCTTTCTGGCTTTCCCAATACACACCTTGGCTATTGATTTCCAGAGGAAGACTTGCTCAGTACAGAGGTGGGAATAACTCTTCAGGTGCAAGTTTACTTGAGCATAAACAGAGTAATAATCTCTGTGTTTGTTGGTTTGTTTCTGGAGGTGAATTATCTCTTATCTCTCTTATCTCCCTGATAAAGTATAGATAAATTAGTGTGCTTAGTGTGAGGGGTGAAGGGAAACCACAGTAAACAAAAAGACTGAAGATGTGTTCAGTTGACCTTGTTGTTCTCTGGTGAGCTTCATGTGAATAACCTTTGTAGGATGGAATAGCTGCCAAAGAGATGACGCTCTTTTTACAGTTTGCATTGAAGTGTTTTTGGGAAAAACAAAGAAGTTTCTTGCTTTCAGCAAGTGAGAGATTATGATTAGTAAAAAGTTCAGATCTATTTACATAGATTATGAACACAAAATCCAGTGTAGCTAATCCTCTAAGAAAGTAAATCACTTGTCCTTGATGTAATTAAGATGATGACTTCTCTTTAAGCTGCTGCTCTGTGGTTTTTTTAACAAGGTAACTTCCATACAGCACTAAGCTTACACAGGTCCTGGATAGAGTTATTATTTTGTGGCTCTTCTGCATGCAGTTGAGAAAGCTCTCTTATCTACAGTGCCAGACAGCTCCTTGAGGGGCAAAAGTTAGCCACAGGAAAGGATGCTGCTCTCAACAATAAATTGATAAATTGGTGTCTTTATTGAGACTCTGCAAGCTCTTGATGGGTGTTAGAGAGGGGTACTAGGTGGAGATGCCAAGGGAAGTTAGGCACGTCTTTGCCAGAAAGAGTAATTTTAATGTTTAATTACTGGTGACGTGAATCTTGACCAGATTAATAACTTCCAAGCTTCTGTCCCGTGCAATGTGCGAAACAAATTTTTTTTTTTTTTTTTTTTGTAGCTGCTGAATGATGTCACTGCACTGGAGTTTTGTACAGAGGTCCCTAAGGAAGTACTCAGTAGAGTTAGGAAGTCAAGATGATGCAGTGTGCTGTCAGCAGGCAGGGCTGCTCAGGGTGTGAGCGAGGACGGCTTTAGCAGCAGTGATGCCTTAAGTTGGGATATGCTGTTCTTCAGAAACTGCTGATAAAAGTTGTAGATTCCAGCTTGGAATATTTTGGTGGCTGACTTGAGTAAGATAGTTTAATATAAGCAGGGGAAAATTACAGGTTATATATTTTGACTTGTGTCTTTTCTTCAATTACTTTTTTTCCTATTCTTCTTTTTATATATAAAGAATGAGTTTCTTTTGAGTGTGAGGGATTGCAAGACCCAACCCCCAAATTAATGTGTTGCTCTGCAAAGACAATTTCAGTAAGTCATCTAGCTTTGCTCAGTATGGTAGCTTGGCTGATGCCCTAATCTATAATTTATGATGGATTGTGGCATATGTCCTCACAGTCTTTTGCACACAGATGTGAGCCAATGTGCCAGCCTGAGTAGAAGCCATGTGCCTGTGAGTAGGTTGAGGCCAAAACCAAGCTGTTAAATTGTACCCTTGTCGTGGCTTGCTAATGTGGATCTGTTGCCTGGATAAGTGACTTTAAGATATTTTCAAATGCAATTGGGAAAAGCTGATGTCCTTCTGCAGAAGATGGACCCCTCCTTTGATTAGACAGGTAGAGACTGGTATGTCTTGGTTTAATTTGATGTAGCTGAGAAATGACAGGCATTTATGAAGGTGCTGAACTATTGCCCCAACTAGGATTTGCTGCCTGGCTGTTCATAATTGGTGATGACACAGGGTTAAGCCACCCAACTCCGGGTGTAGGAGGTTTGCAGTAAGTTTGAAAACTAACCTCACGCTCAAATGAAGTAATGATCCTGCTTTAACTCCTTTGAGGGTGCTGGGGGATCACTGGTGCAGTTTTAAGCTCACCAGGCTCTCTGTTTGGATCATATTAACTGGCTTTCATGTGTAGCTTCATTTCATGAAGCTATATTTGCTTCATGCACAGTTAAACACCTGATTACACATGTGTTAAAAACCCAGTCACTGGAAATAACATAAGCTTGGCTTCCCCTTTTTGATCCAGTAGACCCAAACTGCTCAGCGTGTAGGAATGTCTCTTAACAAGCCAGTGAGGGTCTGAATAATCCTAGTGTAGAATTATAGGATTGTTAAGGCTGCAGAAGACCTCTAAATTCATTGAGTCCAGGCATGAAATGGTGGTAGTTACTCTGTGAAGTGATAAGTGGCTTTCTCCATGTGAGGGCATCTAGCTGGTGTGTATTTGGAAAATCCAGTTGAGAGAAAATTCTCAGCCCTGTAGGAATTGCTCCTGTTTTTTTATGATGCCCAGAAAATGCTCTTCTGTGCTAGAGAGAATGCTCAACAATCCAGCTGAAAAATGGTAAATTTGGATTTTGCACAGCTCTGAAAACCATTGAAATGATACTGAGAAATATTTTCTATTTCAGTGTGCAGTATGAGGGAGAAGCATGTTTGTGCACAGAGATTGTCCTGAGACTTGCAGGCTATTGCATGTTGACTTGGCACGTTTGCAGAAATGTGTCACAAGGGCCTTCACCAAAATTTCCAGATGCTTTTTGGGGATGGGATGCTACGGAATGCACATGTTGGAAACGGAGCCTCTCAGCCTCGTTCTGATGTAGCTCATACATTTATTTCTGAGAGTGGATGTCGTTCTCTGCAAGCACCTTTGCACTGACAGCATCCCTGGGAGTTGGTGCTCAAATGCTGTGTTAGAAAAGACTGCTCTAGAGTTTACCCAAAGAGTAAAAAAAAGAGTTTACCTCCTGTCCAAAAGGTTCAGCCCATCTCTAATGCAGGGTAGGTACGAAGAAAGTGCAGATATGAAGAAACTGGTTGCACCTCTGTCTTTAAAACTTTTCCCTGTGTTATCCTGCCCTTTGCTTTTCCCCAAAAGCTTGTTCACGCAGTGATGGGCCTTTTTAATGGTCTCCTTGGTATGGGTGGTTAGACTGGGAAGGTGCTCCAGGTTCTGCATTTTCCATTTGCTGCACAGGTATGACTTGTAGTTGAAGTTCAGCCTGCACTGGATTTATTCCCAGAAGTTCAATGTAATCTTTTCTGTGTAGGGTACTCTACTGCTCACCTGCCAATGTATTGTGTGTTGCAGTGCTCCTCTTTGCTGGGATTTCCTAATGAATCTACAGCCACTGAAAGCAAACCCCAGGCTTCGTGTAGCTGTCACTGAGAGTATGGGTCAGTCATATTTAAAGAAAAAGTGGAGTTCCATTCTGTTTTTTCCCCTCTTACTGCATTCCCACCAGTGTTCTTACAGGGGAAGGATTGTAAGTGTACTGCAAATAACTAAATCCAGGAGAATATGTGATGTACACAGACATTCTTATATTGGCTTAAAGGCTTTGAGATTTGGTGTGTCTTTCAGTTCTAGGTAGATATGTAAAAGAAGACAGAGCTAGATCTTTCTGCTAACTGCTAGTGAGTTTGTAACTGCTTGAGAGTTTGTATTAATTTCCATTTTTTAAATCCTTGAATGAAGCAAGCATGACTAGCAACACAAATGAGTAGTGGTAGAGTTGTCTTCAAGTATTCAGTTTCCTCTGTCCCTTGCTGTTTATGTTGAACCTCCAGTAAAATTACATCTGGTATCTCAAGGAGTAGGGGAAAGAAAATGCTGCAAGGTAAGAGCTACCCCCAAGCCTAATGTCTCCATGCAGAAAACATCATCTCTTGCACCTGTGTAAGAACTTACTGTCTTGGTTTGGAAGACAGGTGTCTGCCAAGGAAGGTGGGAAACTGGGGGACGATAGAGCTGGTGCTAAAGGCAATCCTGCATATACAATCCTGCAATACATTGCAGCTGTGTTAATTACCGAAGAGTGGGAACAGCCTTGACCTCACAGCTGTGTGTAATAAAAGAGTGAGTGAGTTAGTAGAGTCAGTTGGAGTCTGCTGGCTGTGTGTGAGGACGAAGGGATGGGAGGTCGTGTGAGGGACGGATAAGGTAACCCTGTACGAGGGACAGACAGGGTTAGGTGGCTCTGCTAGGGACAGCAAGAGGCGAGCTGGAACTGCACAAGGAAGAGAAAAGGAGAGAAAGAGCGAGAGCTGTGGGGAGCTGCCCGTAAGATTGCTACACAGAAAAGGTATGAAAGACTTCTAGATAACATGGTCCTGATACTTGGAGTCCCCTGAAGTTTTTATTGAAGCACTCTGAGTGCAGTGGCTGTCTCGACTACGACAGGAAACTCCCTTGGAATGGAGAATATAACCTCCTTCCCTCCAGATTATTATAACTTTGAAATAACAGGGCTTTCAGGCAAAGATATGGGAAAAGGAGTAACAGTTCTTTACTAGTATGTGTATAGATAATAAGGCAAACAAACAACAAGAAACTCTGTGACTGGAGAGGGGTGTCCCAGCAGGCAGGGGGTGTGTGGCTACATTAGCAAAAACCCCAGAGCAGTGGCAGAAGAACGGCAGGGGTTGGGCAGTGGCTGCCCGGCTCCTCTACAGGGCGGGGAGAGGCTCCCTTGGAGGAGGAAGGGGCTCGGAGATCCCGGGATCCCCCCTCAGGCACCCGGGTAGATGGTGAAGGGTCTTTGTTTGGCGAGGTCAGGTGTTAATAAGGTCCCAGTGCATCGGCCGCTCTTACGAGCAGAGCTCCGCTCGTGGTAGGAGAAGGCAGCCCAAAACAGAACCCCGCAGTGGTGGTGAATTGTCCCCACAGCGACCGCAGCCTGTTTCCCCTCCAAATGCCAGGAGCACAGAGAAAGCCGGGAGCTGCACCCAGCCCCTTCCTCCAGCCCAGATCTTGTGATATCTCTGCCCGTCCCAGAGGAACCCCCAAGTAAAGAGAGAGTGTAGCCAGCTGCACCCCTCCCCTGAGCTTGGCAACTTCTTTTGTCTTTCTCAAGTACCAGGTCATTTTTGTCTCCTAGCAACCTGTGGTAGAAAATTCCCTTCGAGAAAGAACGAAAGGTAAAAAACGTAGACCCCAGCACTTACCTGCCTGTCCCAATACTAGAAAACCAAAGTTCCTTCTCCCACCCGGTAAGCTGTTGTCACTCTGTGTCAGGCAGAGAGAGGTTTTTGAATGACAATGCCATGAAATATTTGCTGGTAGTTTTGCACAAGTTTCATAGTTTTCTGGTAGCAGCATTTTATTTCCAAGCTGTACTTCCAAGTACTACAAAAGCCTGTAATACTCAACCAGAGAAGTCATTGCTCAGCAGTGGTGTAGAGAATTAAAAAAGCAGGAAATGTAGAATAAAAATTGTCTGACAGCTTAATAAGTTAATGAATGAAAGTAATGAATTTGTGGTTCCCCCCTATAAATGTATTTTAATCCTCCTGGATGCTGTATGTGCTCACCTATTCAAATGGGCTCTCACATTTGGGTAAATAAAACAGGTACTGCTGAGGACTGAATACCTGGTTGGTCATGAAAAGGCATTTTTTTCCAGACAGTTTGTAAAAGTGAGTGGAGGAATGCTTCACTGCTGGTGGTAGATGCTGTTTTGGATGAAGGCTCATAGTTACCCCAAGTGGTACTGGATCAATTTGAACACACCAGGAATAGTTGTATGAGTGCTGTGATATTGCCAAGACAGGTCTTGCAGTGAAGGGATCTGCTTTCTCTTGGAGGGAATCTAGTGAAGCAGAATCACCTGTAGTCCTCTCGTTTTATAGACAAGTATCAACATACTCATGGGGCAATGAACAATGATCTAAAGCAGTGTCATGTTTGTGTCTCTATTTCTGAACTTCCATTGTGGATTATGAACTCTCTGTAGCAGAGGAAGGTTGTAAAGTAGGAGTTGAGTTTGAGGCTGTGTAGTTCTTGCCTCGGTGTGACCTTGGCTGACCATTTGATGTACTTCAGTACAACTCAGGCTGCCATTCACTATGAGAAGAATCTATATTGAAATTCTTGGTATCACTTGGAGTGAGGTACTGATAATCAGGCTTAAGCAAGAACTTAGCAAAATCCTGTATCCAACGGCATTTTTATTCCACTAGATCATTACAAAGTCTGATGGTCCTCTAAAGGTCCACGTTATAAAACCAACCAAACAAGACAGTGATTGAATGGGTTTCTTCACACAGATAAAGCACAGCTCCTTCTGAGTCACAGCTGAACCAGCAGCCTTTTCTATGGACCCTAAATCATGAAATCTCCAGCAAGCATAGCAACCAGAGCAGCTGGATGCTGACTCTCCACGTAAACACACAAATACCCAAGGGCCTCAGCCTACTTATGTCGTGTCTTTGCTGTCAATGTGCACGCTGCTGAAGTGAGAAGGCTCTGATTTATGAATTGACAGTTGCATGTCCCTGCAGATAAGGGTGCATCACAAATGAGGATTGAGAATGTATTCCTGTTCTTGTTCTCCTCGTTTGTTGTTACTCCTTTCTCTCAAACTTTGTTCTTTGGTACTTTAGCATTCCATACCGAGTCTTCTCTAGGTTAAGAAAAACTTCATAAAAAAAGGCAGGCTCTTGCTTTCCTGCTACTTTTTTCTCTCCCAGACTTAAAGGGTTTTTTTGCCACTCAGCTTTGTTATTTTGGGGATATAGAGAACTGTGTGGGATAGACTGAGAAAAAGGTTGTTTAAGGACTGTGCAAGACCTTGTAACACAAGCAAATTGCATTTTGCATGAGTGTTGTGTGGGTTGTTCAGAGTGACTGGCTGTTTTGATCAATTCTCATGGTACACCACTCTTTCTGTCTGTAAAGTGTAAATGTCTTCAATGGCTCCTATTTAAATGTGGCTGAAAAGTCAAGGCTCACACTTACAGCCTTGTTTGAGGGCTGCTGGTAGCCATATCTCTGTGTTAAACTTGGTCTGAGTGAGCGAGCTCGGGGCTTTTTGTGGTAGTTGTACAGGGGTGAGTTACAGCCCCTCGGATGGAGGATGTTTAATGCCTCCTGTAGAACCTTGAAAAGGAGATACCATGACCTCCTGACCTGGGAGGTGGGACAAAGTGTGACCTCAGGAGGTTGGTTGGTGATGCAGAACTGGGAAGTGTGGTTCATGTGCTGGATGAGTCACGAAGATGATTAAAACATGATTAGGGGGCTGGAGCAGCTCCTGTGCCTGGAGAGACTGAGGGAGCAGAAGTTTAGCCTGAAGAAGAGATACCCCATACATGGGATCTGATCAGTGTTTATAAACATAGAGTGGAGGGTGTAAAGAGATCTCTCCAGACTCATCTCTGGGGTACACAGTGACAGGACAAGAGGTAGTAGGCACAAGATGAAAGAGGAAATTCTTTCTGAGTATTAAAAACCAAAACTACACACATACTGTGAGGCTGGCTGAACACTGGAGCAGGTTACATGGAGAGGTTGTGGAATCTCTGTCTTTGGAGGTACTTTAAACCCAACTGGGACAGGGTCCTGGACAGCTTGCTCTGGGTGACTTGATGACTGGAGGTGCCACCCAACCACATCCATTCTGTGATTCGTGGTGTCTGTTTGCCTCCTCCTCCTCCTGGAGCTGGTACTTGGCTATAGTCCTCAGCTAATCCAGTTATGCCACTTGGTAATTAGCTGAAACAGACCATATTGGCAGAGTGTGGGGCCAGGGAGAAGGTGTTGGTGTTCATCATCAAGTGCTTTTGACTTGCATGTTGTGCTGCATTTTTGGCTGGGTAGAAAGTGATTTGTCTGCAACAGATGTTTCTTCCTTGTGCTCAGGTTCTGATCTCGTTTAAGTCCAAGGAGTGATAGAGCAAATCTGTACTACAAATCTGAAAGTACTACAGTGCATCTGTGAATGCTTTTCCCCTGGTGATGGAACATATGGAAATAATGCTTATCTTGATTTAGATAAGCAATTGCCTTTTCTGTACAATCATCCATGCTTAGTAGGAGTAGAAGCAGACCCATAATATTACAGGACTTACAGTCTGTCTTTTCCAACGCTCCATAAGCCTATGCAGAAACAAATGGAATGGAAAGTTGTGTTAGATGTGAGATTAGTAATTGCTGGTAGTTCATCATTTTTAGTCTGTACAGGAAACTTGTGGAAACAAAGCCTTAGGCACCAAAGGGAAAAAAGCACAGAGTGAGAATTGCTGCTGCACATTCTGCCAGGGTCAGATGCACTCCTAAAGCTTGCTCATCTCCTTTGTGCTTGCAGCAACCCAAGAAAAGTGGTTTAGTGTCCCAGTGAGGTATTTGCTGAGTATTCTTCCGGGAGTGGAAGGGCTGCATCTCTTCTGGGGATAATGTGATTCTTGTCCCTTGCTCAGGTTCTTTTCCCAGATCCTCTTAGAGAAGCCTTCCTTGTGGGAATATGTCTCTGCTAGTAGCTATTGTAGCAGGGATGAAGTAGTGGGCAGATTTATTTCTGTTGAACTTGGAATTAATTTACTTCCTTCAGCTGTGGATTGAAAAGCTGACTAGAAAAGATGAAACTCCTATTTTCAGCTTTTTTTTTCTTGCAATCCAGTGTGCTACTTGTGTTTATGAACTTGAGAAATGTGCCATGTGACTTGTTTAAGGAACTTCCCTTATAACAGTGTGAGGCTGTGAGCCTTGCTGCCATCAATCCTTCTCATTTGTTCTCTCTTTCATTTCTTCTCTTATTGGCCTTAGCCTATGGAGTGCCAAGGCACCAAAGGGATGCCATAGGTAAAAGTAAATATATATTACTTTATACTATGGGGCTTTGGTACCTATTTTTACTACTTTGTGTGTGCTCTACTCTTTCATTAACAGTCGTTTTAAAATGCAAATGTAGGTTTTTTTGTAATAAGCTCTTCAAGCTGTAGGTTTTTCTCTTCCCTCTAGTGGTAAGTTCTTTGGTATTGCTGTAGGGATTTCTGTAATTGGATGCTTGAGACCTGTTTAAGGAATTAATATAATTTAAAGTATATTAGGCTTTAAAACTCTGGATATTTGAGCAGTGATTGAGTTTCAGGGGTGATTTTCCAATGCTGTAGGTTTGTGCCATCCTTGTCCATTGCACCAGCTGAGTACATTTATGTCCTGGCTGGGGGCTCCCTCTAGTGAGATGTTCTGACAGTCCCTTGTCCACTTGGTTCACATGAACTTCACTCGTTTTCTTTTCAAGTGCACTTTTTGCAGACTCAATCTAATGCGTTTTTCTACTCTTATGTAAGCTGTAAACTCCCTTTTCCTTAGGAGGGATCTGGAAGGAGTTGTAAACAAAGCTGAGGGCTAGGACTGCCTGTTTTCTCTATTTTGCTGTGAAGAGCTCAGGTAATCAACCTCATCCTACTTCAAGCTGTGGCTCTATCAACTCTTGAGTTGTTTTGAACATGACTGAAGGACCAAAGGATGATGTAGGAGGAAGAACTAAATGAAATTGGATTGTATAGGCAGAGGGGGTAGAAGATGATGCTGGATCTAGAGGGGGAAAAGTGGGGGTGGGACATGAATGTTCAACTGTTTCTGGTGAAGATCTTCAGCTGTAATGTCTTACTGAGGCTGGCGCAGAGGAGACAAGAGAAGGACCTCCAGCAGTGTTTCCACTTTTGTGTGTCATCAGTCATAGCCTAAACCCCCAGATTTTGGAAAAGATTTACCAGGATCAACTCCATCCTTTCTGAGTGTGTGTGCAGAGATGATTTAGTGGCCATTGACTTCACTCTTGTAAGCGTTACAATCAACCTGTTTGCAAGACTAGAGTTAAAACAGAAATAAAAGCTGTCTTATTTAATAAGTTATTTTAATAATAATAAAAAGCTGTATATGAGTAATCTTGCAGTATATTGCTCCATTTCCTAGCAGATGTTGTTTTCTCCATCAGAGAAAAGCGCTGCCTCCTCGTCCTTCCACACTTTCTTGTTCCTTCCCCTCTGGAGCGCGTCCCCCCGCAGGCAGCGCTGGCGCAGGTGCCTCAGGAAGCTCTTGACGGAGGCAGAGTTTTCCTCCTGGCAGCCGATCACCTCGTCCCGGAGCGGGGAGCAGTCAGCCAGGCAGCAGCTCCTCGGCCAGGCCGGGCGTGTCCAGCCCTTCTCCTGGGAGACACAGGGAGGGAGCGATGGAAGGGCCGGAGGGGCTGCGGGGGCCGGGCCCCTCGGGCTCTCCCGGGGAACCCGGGCCGGGCTGGGCTGCCCCAGGCTGTGGTTGTGTGGAGAACCTCGGGCACGTTCTGTCTCGTTCTGGTGGCTCGGCCCGTGCTTGTTTCCTCCCGGGAGGAAGGGGCTGAGCCCTGCTCTGCCTCTGGGCTCGGGCCGGGGCTGGGGAAGCCCAGAGGAGCCCCGGTGCCCGCCCGGCTTTCCTCTCCGCAGGGGCCGGCACTCCTCGCCCTACACGCCGCAGCTGCCGGCCCCTGGCACCGTCCCGCCTGCCTGGTGCCCGTCCCTCACCTCTCGGGGCTGCCTCTGGGCTTTTGTCCGCAGGCTGCAGCCGAGGCACAGCGCGGCCAGCAGCAGGGACAGCGCTAAGAAGCCGCAGCAGTGCAGGCGCACGGACCACGGGCCGGCGCTGCCCGTGCCGGGGCCCGGCTGCTGCACGTCCCGGGCCGGCACAGGCAGCCGGGCCGAGCTCCTGCGGGAACAGCCGTGAGCTCCGGGCGTGCCGGGGAGCAGCGAGGCCACGCAGAGCCCCAGGAGCAGCGAGAGCCCCGGGCGGAGCATGGCGGGGCTGCCCGAGGGAGGAGCTGCGATCGCTGACCCCGAGCCGAGCTGTGCCCGCGGGCGGTGGGCGAGGTGGTGGCACCAGCTGCGATGTCACAAGGCTGTTGCCTGGCAGCCAGGGGCTGGGAATGTCACAGCAAGGCCAGGCCAGAGGGTCTGAGCTTGTCGCTGTCTCAGCCTGCTGCTCTGACCTGCCACTGTGGGACAGGCTCAGGAGCTTGGGGATGTGCTCCCTGCTGCTCGGCAAGGAGCTGCTGGCATGTCCGAGTTGGTATTCTTGAGTTGATGGAAATGCAGGTTAAGACTAGAGGGACAAATTTCTTTGGACTGCTTCTATTTTCTCACTAAGTATTGAATGCTTATCAACAGACTTCACTTGTTTTGAAGATTTGAAATTGATTCACACTTTGTTTCCTCAGCAAATGAGTTCTATTTCTGACCAAGACATGAACTCGGGGTTCTTGAGACTTGTGTTGGAAAGGATTTAAAAAAAGTAATGGTAAAAGTGAATTTAATAATCCTCCCTCCTCAGTTCATTTCTGGTGATGTGCATGTCTGACCTGGTGGAGTTTTGGGCAATATGTTTCTGCAACGGTTTGAGGTAACTGAGCTGTTCTATAGACTGAATCCAATATAAATGATTTTGTGATGCAAAATCCTAAGAGTTTACAGGAATAAGGGACCTATGGTAACATTATTTAGTAACAAATCTGTTGCAAGCTGGTGTCTGTTGTCTTCACCACCTGCCTCCCCTCCTCCTAGTTGAGCAATTTAAGGTGACAAAGCTCCAAGTTTAAAATTTGTGTGGATTATTTTCCAGGCTTGTTGTCTGGCTACGTGTCTTCAAAAGTAATTTTAAATTTTGGGGCTGTTGGCAAATGGTGTGCTTGTGTTTTTTTGTACTCATTTGGTACAGTTTTGGATTGGAGAAATTATTACTCTGATTAGGAGGGTAATCGTAATTCCCTGATTTGTTTTTGCAATTCACACCCTTGAGATTACCAAACAAAATTACTTGGTGGATCTCACTCCCCAAATACGTATGTTTCTACAGTTTTGTAAACAAATGGCGTGTGGATAAGGATGCAAGTGCTTCCTCCTGGCCTGTGTTTGGAAACAAGCGATAAGCAGCCCGATGCCGGGGCACTGCTGGTGTCTCTGTGGGTTGCCGGTGCCCTCTCGAGGTGAAACCGAAAGGCGCTGCAGTCTGACAGCAGCAGTGTCACCGGTCTGCTGCCTCTTCGGGGCTTGTGAATAGTGACCCCGGACCCACATTTATAACCTGATTTTTTTTTCCTGCTTTCTTGGTTTGTAGGTGAAAACGCTAAAGAAGATCTGCAAGGGAAGAAGAGTCTGAGTGAGAAAGTTTCTCTCTATAGAGGTGACATTACGCTGCTTGAGGTTGATGCCATTGTCAATGCTGGTAGGTGGTTAAATGTTTTATGTAGCTATGTCTTGAAAATCCTTTGTAGCTCCATGGTACGAGTGTGAACTCTGAAAAGGTGCCTAAAACTGGTGCGTCCTGTGGAAATACGTTGAAAATACGGCTTTCCCAGAGTTCCTTCATATTGCATCTGTTCATCCTGTGTGCATTTATTGTGACAGGGATTATTGTGAAACTTCTATAGCATGGTCACCATGAAAAAAATTAATGATGTTGTGTCCATCTTTTGACTGAACCTGTTTAGCTGAGACTTCACACTCTGTGTTGTAGAAGGCTCATTTTTGTTGCTAAGCTAATGCAGTATATTCCAGTCTGCTTTTATAAATCAAGCCGTTTGTGGGCTAGGTAATGTGTGAACTTTAACAACAAGGTGATAGGAAAACAGAATTTGGTTTATGTGGTTTTCATATTTGCTTTCTTGTTGGGAGATTTTAGAGCATAGCCAAAAACTTGAAAAATACAAAGTTTTAAGTGTTTTAGAACCTCTTCATGCTCAGTGACCATGTCTCCCTGTGTGCAGCTGAGGTGAAGAACTGTGTGTAGCATCTTGTGACAAAAAGAGGGAAAAGCCTGTGCAATTAATTAATTAGTGTATTAGATTTTAATAAGCTAGTTCAGTTTTTTGACAAAAAACGATGGGAAGGTTTTTTTACCCCATGCACACAGCCAAATCTTGCCTGCACTCTCCACTCCAAAAAGAGCGTGTGGTTTGTGTGTCCTGAGGCCAAAAATTTTTTCCCCCTAATATTTCGAGTGGCATTGATTTATTTTCAAGAAGCAATTTTGGTGGTGCTCGTTTCTTGGAAGGAAACGTGCTGCAGTATCTTCTCTGTGATGGAGTAAAGCTCAGAGGTTCCCAGGGTTGTAATGGCCAAAATTGATGTGTTTGCTTATCAGAGGAAAATTCCAGGTGGAGCTACTGGTTCATGTCTGTAAGGAGCACAGGAATGTTTGCTCACACAAACATTCCTGTGTGTGGAGGGTATTGAACAGACTCTCTTGGGCTGTTTGATTGTGTGACATCCCACTTTACCAGTGGACATCTGCTAATGGGTTTTGTGAAGTACAGGTGGGATCCTTCCTTGGCCATTTCAAAATACGTTTTTGCATTCCAAGTACTGAGGCTGGTATTCCCAAGCAAAAAAAATTTAATTAATCTTCTAGTTTACTGATGCAAAAAAGCCTTCCTAAATAACAAACAATGCAGTAGCATCTATGTAACATGATCCTCTGCTCCTGTGTTCACAAGGCCTCTGAAGCTTTAATATTTTAATATTTTTTCTCATTCTTTTTTTTAAGATGATTTTTCCAGTACTGCTTTTGCTGACTTCCTTACTTTATTGCTTTCCAGTAAGTCAATATTAGCATACTTCTCTCCATTTATATTTAGCTTCTCTTTGTTCATAGGCCTCCCTTGAATTACAGACTGGAACTAGTTATGGATTAGCTTTAGAATAGGAATACTTTTCTTGATTTAAATCCCCCTTTAATTCTCCTGAAAGGTCCAAAAAAACTTATATCCCAGACTGCAAATGATATTATCTGCCTTTAAACCTATTATCTGCCTGCCATCCTGATGAGAAATGCATCTTTCTGAGGAGGAAAAAAAAAAATAATCAAATCAATGTGCACTGATACACAATTTTGAGAAAAGGCTTAAAGGCCCCTCAAAACAGACTGAGGTTGAAAGTCCTAAAGAGGTGCATAACACTCTGAAACAATCTAGAAAGCTTTTGGTAAAAAAAAAAAAAGTAGTTTCTACTCTTGTCTTCTGTACATTGAATTTGGGCTTAAAGGGAAATTCAGATGTTGGCAAAGCTGCTTATGGAAAGAATCTGTACAGTGGTACTTTGGTGTGTCAGACCTTGACACAAACAGCAGTCCTAGGGCCAGGGCACTGGTACAGGTGGATTTTTAAAATTGTTCTAACTCTTTTGTAACCTTCTGTAGTTCCTAAAGGGCATAGTATGTTAACTATGAGATAGCATTTTAATCTAAACTTATTACTAACCGACAATTACTTTGGAAAAACCATATGCTCTCTATATGTCAGAGCAGTAATTAAGTCTAAGCCTTTGATTTGCTCATGGTTTCAGTGTTACTTTTTTTCTGCTACCCTTTCAAACTGTGGAGGATAGCTGGAAAGCTCCATGAGGGGAAGGTGTTTTGGTTCAAGATACATATTATTTATGCAAAACATCTGCTGTGCTGAGATTCTTTTTAATCCAGCAGTTTCAGTGAAATGAAGCTCATGTTTCTATACCGTATGATGCTTTTGCAAAGAACTGGTTTTTTCCATTGTTTTTTTTCTTCTGCAACTGAAGTTATCCAAGCCTCAAAGACCTAAAGCAGTGAGTAGCCACAGTACCAGTTTCTGTGTGTAAGTCAAATAAAATGCAGCCTGCTGAATATGGAACAGGAGAGAGGTTTTTTGGAGGTAAATCTGTGCAAGTTCTTTTTATACTTAATGCTTTTTGACTACCCCAAATGTTAGTGATTGACTCCCTCTTATCTGTTGCAAGCTGTGGGTTAAGAAGGGAGGAAGAGACCCTCTGGGGACTTCCTCTCTGAATTTAGAAATTCCATTAACTTTCTCCTGTAATATCCAAATTAAAGCCACAGGAAGATACAGGTTGCATGTTTAAATTGACTTATGCAAACAACTAAACAGGCTTGAAGTAAAGGGAATGGTCTGGCAAATTCTCTGGGGCTGTGGAAGAGCTCCAAATTCTTCAGATTGTCTCCAGATGCAAACATACTGGCAAAAAAAAAAGTGTATTCTCAAATATGTAAGCAGGGAATGAGACATAAATTAATAAAAATGGTTGTCTTCTGTAGCTAAATATCAGGATATCATGGATGAACACTGCTGCAAAAGGATCCTTTTTTGTCCTAGACTTTTAGAAGACAAACTGGATGTTGCTTACTTTCCAAAAATACTTTATATATAGTTTGTGTCTTAGCTCATTGTCAAAAGAACCACATCAAAACAGCCTCTTTGAAATCATTCAAGACTAGAGTGAGGAACTGAGATGTATTGTGAGAGAAAAAGGAGCTGATGTGCTATTTTGCTAAAATTGATGTCAATTATCTACCCCTGTGAATGTCTTTTCCTTACACAATGGTTTCCTAAAACTTCCTTACTACTGATTGCATTGCAGACAGGTGTTAGTTTAACTTGATATTTTGCTTAAGGTATCCTGTTATGCCATTTCTTTCACACATTTTTTTAAAGGATTCAGGTAAGACTTGTCTGAAAATCTTATTTTTACTCCTATATCGTCCTCTGCACTTCGTTATTACACTCAAAGAATGTAAACAGGCTCTCCTTGAGGCATGTGCTTACTGCATTAATCTGTGCTGACTGGCCTTTTTAACAGATTAAATGTTCCTGGATGTCACTTCATCCTGATGCCAGAAGTGCTTCAAGCACTTGGAAGCCAGATAACCACAATTAGCCAACATCTGAATAAATTGTCAGAGCTGAGCTCCGAGGGGGTGTGCTGTGTCTGTGTCTAGGGAGGGCAGAGAGGGGCCATTTAGTCCCTCTGGCAATCCTAAATACAGAGATCAGCAGTAAAAGCCCTGAGTAAGGTTTGAAAAACAATTTCTTCAATATTTATAGTATCAACTGAGCAGTAGAGGACTACGTTTCCTCTGCATTTTTAATAAGGAAAACTGTGTCACTGTTTATGTCACATGCAGTAACTGTCTGAGGTAGGTACAGGGGGTGGTATTTTGGGAGTGGGTGTGATGGGGATGTCTGTGTACCTCATACACCTTAAATAGCAGTTCATCACAGCTGGCCTCAGGTATTAATTCACTTCTTACCTGTTAATAAATCTTACTGTCCAGTTATAAGATAAGGAGGTATGTGCTAATATGCTTGTGAGGGAGTTTTTGCTAGGAGGAAGAACAAAGGGAAAACATTATGTCAGAGGGGAAAAAAGGTTTCTCCTTATTTTTATCTGATAGGCAGGGGGATGATGACGACTTGCAGAACACTAGAAGAGATAATATTTCTTCTGATCTTTGAAAAATATTCTTGGTATCAGCACCAAAGTATGCTACTGAGAACAGAGACCTTTAATCTTCAGGAAAAAGGAAGATGTTCATGTCTTTTCAATTAGATATTTCTGGTAATAGGTGTGTACTCTTGACTCTCAGTTTGCAATTAGAGAGTTGCTACAGTTACAGCAACTAGGTGTCTCCCTTTAAACTGTGTTTGAGTGCTGGTATCATTTCTAATACTCAAAAATTTGGGATAGAAACTCTCAGTTTTTAAAATGGATGTCTTTTCTACGTGAGAAAACAAACGTGATTTAGAATCTTCCTCTGATCATGAGAGAAAAGAGTTGGTGACTAACATAAGTAAACAAGGCTTTATGTCCCATCTTTGCTAAACCCTGATGCTGGAATTTATTTACTGAGCCTCATATGTCTCAAGAAGAGGTTTCCTGTACAGGAAAGCACCTGCTTGTGTGCAGTGAGTTCCCTCAGCTGGGAATGCTGGTTTGGGAGGCACAGTGTGCAGGGCCAGCCGAGGGAAGGTGCACGGAGGTGATGGTCTCCTGTGCTTTAAGGGGCAGACTTGTTTCCAGGGAGAGAATTACAGCTGAGCTTTTAAACGAATTTGTAAGTTTGGAATGCTTGTCCTGCTGTACCTCCCTGTGCCGGTACTGAAAAATATTCTGTTTTAAATACCCTGTTCTTGCTTTGCTTGTTGCAGGACTGGAGCCTTTGCATGACTCAATTTATAGGATGAAATAGATATTTTCATATGGAATCTTGCCTTTCCTGGTGAAATATGCCTTTCTTCCCTCAGGCTTCTGACTTCACAGCCATTTTTCAGTATTTTTGTGTCACAGCAGTATCTTTATCCAGCGTTTTTATCTGGAGGTAGCAACATATTTTCTTCCAGATTCATCATTTCCTGGCCTTGACCTTGAATATGACTGTTTAACTTAATGAGGTGTCCCTTTTTTTTTCCTCAAGCTCAAAATTACACATCAAGGTAGAAGAGCTATGTATTGATACTGGGAGCTGAATATATTATCAGTGAATTATGCTTATACAAGTGTGTAAGTATAGACAGGGACTGAACTCTGCCTTTCCACACAAACAGCTCGTTAATGTGCAATCAGTCACTGCAGTTGCCTTGAACTTGGTGCTTAATGAACAGGTGGGGAAAAAGGATGGATTCTAATCTGGAACAGATCTGACATCAGGCAATTTCACTGATTGCTAATCCATTTCATTTGGCAACTTAATTTATCACATGGAATTTTTATCTTGTAGCTTCTGAAGTAGAAATTACTTGAGAAGTGGCCTGTCTGAATATTATGAAGGTATTTGAGTCAGTCACTGAGCCTGATCTGGTATTGTGTGTATACTTATTCTCCCCCTTTTTATTTTACAGTGACCAGTAATTCTTACTCTGGAGCTCATTTGAAATTATTCTTCAATAATTTGCTGTGAAAATAAGTCCTTTAACTCAGATGTTCCTGCTATTGAGTATGGAAGGAAAAAAAGAGTAAAACCTACCCTTAAGTTGCTCATAGCATTTTGACGTGGGATTTTTACATTTATTAGGACTGATTTTTGTGGGGTTTTTATTTTCATTTTTTTTTCAGTTGAGCTAAACATAAATGATTATACTGGGAGCTTCTTAGCGAGTTTGCTGTCCATTAGAATGTTTTGTAAACATACTTTGCATGTTTTATCTCCAGTGTACAGATAGGAAAGTGAAAAACTTGTATTGAAATCTCTTGTATGGAGTCATCTGGCATCTGCCTATGTAACTTACACACACTGTTGTAATTTCCTCTAGGAATAGAACCAATATTGCTAACCAATTGTTGTTAATTTGGTTTTCATCTTTGCTGTGAGCAGACTGTGGTGTTAATCAAAGGTTTCTCAAGTTAATTTACAGTTGGTACAATTACACTTGTGTGTAAAACCCCAGACTAATTTATATATAGTGCTCACTTACTCATCAGGAAAGTCAATGTTAATAGTTGAGGGAATCGGTCATGCTCAGTTGTGACATCTGTGAGTGAGTTTATTACTGCTTTCTGTGGAAAGTGCTCTGAGCCTGGCTGGTGAGCAGTACATGTGCTTAAACTTGCCCTCTGCTTTCGGTCTAATTTCATTTCAATGCTGTTCTTCCCTGCAGTGTAATATTCATATTGGATGAAAAGTCTGTGTATAGTGACAGCGTTCAAGAGAGTGAAGTGGAAGGCAAGTACTGCTGGAGGTGTGGTTTAATTTAGGTGCAGGAGTGTAGCAGTCAAACACCTCAGTCTAACATCATTTGCTGTAACCACACGGCCAAGGCTTGTGGCTGAGGAGGCTCCCTCAGAACTGCACTGCAGAAAGGGTGGTTGAAATGCACTTAAAAAATATCTCAGGTATAATTAGTATAACTCAACACTCAAGCATTAAAAAAAGGTTTGGTGGTGCTGCAGACGCGTATCAGGGAAGAACTTTATTCCTTGTTCTGGGGTGCTTTGGGAAGGGGAAGTGAATTGTGGTGAAATGTTTTCTTTCCAATATCCCAGCAGTGTGCTCACAGCCATCACACGTAGCTGATGGAGATGGCTTCCAGGTGGAAATGTCCCTCAGACACTGGGACATTATCCTGCCACGCTGTGTGTGAGTCTTGGGTGGTGGAATGGAGGCCTAAACCTCGCAGGCCTCAAGGAGAGCTCTGCCACTCACCCTGCCATATGGGCAGGCACCGCAAACAGACAGGCACTGCATGTTAATGATAATCAAGTAGTGGGATGTGAGTGTTCAGTGACTTACTGAGAAGCCATAAAAAAACCAAAAAACCCCAGTAGAGAAGGAAATGTGCTTTCCACAGGAACAATGCACTCAAAAGGCTCTTTAAACTGACAGATTGTGGGCTGAAGCATCAGACACAGATGCTGAGGTTCAGAGCTATGCTTTGCGACTTTTCATGTTATTCTGTGCTCCCACAGAATTCTGAGTGGAATGAGAGGAGCGTGCATGATCCTTAAGTATCTGATACCTAACTATCTAAAACGGTATTCCCAGACAAGTTGTGGATGCCCCATCCCTGGAAATGTTCAAGGTCAGGTTGGAGGGAAGTTGAGCAACCTGGATTAGTGAAACATGTCCCTGCTTATGGCGAGGAGGGTTCAACTAGATGATCTTTGATGGTTCCTTCCAAAACAGGCTATTTTGTGATTCCAGGAAATACCCTGACACAAAGTTAATGGTGAAGTCTTCTCTGACAGGATTCAGCATAGTCTGTCTTCTGAAAATCCAATATAGAATGGGCAAGGTAGATGTTTTAGTAGCCTTATCTAACCTGATGGTCTGTGGTAGCTGGATTTATTCACGAGTCTGTTTTCAGTGTTGATGCTTTCAGGACAGTGTCTGTTTTACCCAGACCAGTGTGTTCTCCTTATTTCTTGTTGTTGAACCCATTTGTTATCTTTCACCCCAATATGATTATTGATCCTTCATGCCATGGTTACCCTGGACTTTTTTTTTGTGTGTGTGGTCTTTCTAGAGAAAACTAGCAGTATACAAGCAAAACACCTGCAAAGATGGATTTCTTCAGAAGTCCGTGGCTTCCCTCAGTCGGGAAGCATGAGGTGGAGTGGGATGCGGTGAATCCTTTCTGACAGCAGGTGGCAATAGCGCCCCTGTTATCGTAAAACCGCTTTTGGGCCGGCGTACCTTAATTTTCCTGGACATAAAATCGGTGATGAGTTAAGCAGAGGAAACAAAATGCATGTATTCGAGGCGTGCTTCTTGGATAGGCCGTCGATACAGCTCGTGCTTATTAAATGCCGGCTCCATTTCATTATGTGCCTTCAGTGTGTGTTTGAAATAGAACAGGAGACAGGCGTGGTTTGGAAGAACTGTAAGCATCTGTTTTACTTCATAGAGGAAAATATTTTGGAGAGACCTTGCTATCAGCCTGTCTTATCATACGTTTGACAGTGCAGCTGTCATCTTGACTGCGCTGATGGAGCAGAGTGCTATAAGAAACTACTCAAGGTCGTCTTGAACAATTATGCTTCGTTTCATAATATTAAATCCACTTTTAATCAGGACTTGTGGGGGATTATCTAAAGGATTGTGGGTTTTTTAAGCCGATAGTTGCAACAGTGTGTTCTCAGTCAAGATACGCATGCAACGCTGTGGGGTTTTTTTTTTCCCAAGCTTTTGCATTTTAAAAAACCCAAATCAGTCAAGTAATTTCCAAGTGTTGGACACAAAAGAGAAGACTTCTTTGAGGCTTCCCCTCTCTACTTAAAAAATACTGGTAGTGAGAGGTCAGCTGGTAGGCTGAGATTATCCCTGTAGTGTTAATATTGCCCTCCACACTTCTCTATCCAGATGTACGTTTGTTCTTTCCTCCCTTTCTGTTTCTAACCATGAGCACATTGGGTTGTTCTGGGTTTGCACAGACCACCATTATCTCAGTCACTGTCAGCAGTACAGTAAGGTCAGCATGGGAATTAGCATTTCTGTGTGTAACGTAATCTCGTTAAATATGTGCAGTTAAGTATGGAATAGGGGAAGGTCTGCTTTGATTGGAGCAAGTAAGCTTTGGGTTTATCTTATCTAACTTGCTGGATGCAGAAAATGGGGTAAAAAAGCAGTAGTCAGAATTGATGTTCAAAACTGCTGTTGGTGCAGCTGGCTGACCCTGTCTGTCTCCCCTGCATTCTCGGGCAGGAGGAGTTGCCTTTGCTTAATTCTCTTAGCTGCTGAGTCTTCCACCCTTTGCTGGGGTTTTGGGTTTGCCATTTGCTGCAGGTCTGGGAAATGTTAGTCCCTTGAAATACAGCTTCCATTACTTGTTAAATAAATAAGTATGGACTGTGAAATGCAGTTGAGGTCTCGTTTTGACCTGTGGCTGTTAGCAACTGATTTTCTGAGAAAAGAAAAACATTTCTGCTTGCAAAAACACAAGTTGCTTTCTTTAGAAATTCAGAATGCCTCTCCCTTAGAAATTAGTATGAAGGGCACAGCTTGGCTTTAAAAAGCTCCAAACTCCTTTGTGTGACCTGCTGTCACGGTCATAAAAATTAGTAATGGCAGCTAAATAGACATCAAAGGTCGGTGGAAGATTGTGAAAGAGGTATTTGCTTGTTAATCCCAGCACAATGGCAAGTGTGTTCGCATCGTGTGCAAGGAGCAGCCACTTGCTAATGCACCGTTGTTCGGATGTGTTTGGGAATTGTTTTAATTACAGTCCTGAAGGTGCTGCGAGGCCCTGTGCTTTCCTCACGGCAGAGGGGTGATGAGATGCTGCTGCTCCCAGACCTCTTCCCTTCCCTCTGAGGTGACAAGGTACACCCTTAGTATCTCCAGCCTGGATTGTCACTTGAACAACGCGTGTCGATGGCCAAGAGGGGACGTGGGTGGTCCCGTTCTTTGGGATACCCTGTCCCTCACACTTTCCTCTTGGCTGCAGAGGAGCCCTTTGGAGCTCTGCAGCTCCTGGCCTGACCCGTGCCCGAGGGCCGGCAGTCTCATCCAGTCTCACCGAGGAAAGATGACTTGGCTCTTGTGGGAGCGATGTTGTAATGGCCCCTTGTTCTCAGATGGTTTCACCAGCGAAGCCTTGAAGCCTGGGGCTTTCATTGTCTATTGTGTCTGAGTAGTTGAAACTTGCGGGAAAAACCCCGATTTGGAGAACTTTTTTAGGATTATTGCTCCTTCTCTCTTTTATCACTCGCACGTCTGTGCCGCAGTAACTTTAATCGGGTGTGCAACGTGAATCACTTAAGTATGTCCCTGTAGCACCTTCATTTTATGCTTGAAAGCTGGTTTCTGTCGAGTAATAAATAGAAATAGTTAATATCTGGCATGCCTAGTTGTGGGCTGCCTCAAAAAGATGGTTCTGTCAGCTATATTTGATTTGTATTTAGAATGTTTTGCATTGCAAATCCATGTTGGAAATGCTTTTTAAATTTAAAGTGTGAACCATATTGCTTTTTCAAGGGAACTGTACTCGTGTGTCATGTGAAATAACTTTTTATGTAAGAAAGAGGTGGTATTGCTTTCAACTCTATCAAACCAGGTTATAGAGGAATGTAAGTCTTCCCTGTGACTTGATATGCCTGATAATAGTAACTGGCAACCCATTCCCTTTACATTTCTAAGAATTTGTGGTGTACAGGCTATTCCTCTTTTCTCATCCTGTCAGTTTCAGTCCACTTTGAAAGGGATTATGTTGAGCACGATTATGCGTGGTCCAGGTCACTTGACTAGTTCTGAATTTCTACAAATCTGAGTAATTCTATTACTCTTTCTGAAATGAAAATCAAATTTCAGGATGATTTTCAGAATAGTCAGTCAGTGAAGAATGGTACATTTTACCTGCAGAGTTCACTGAAACAGGGAAGCTGAGAGAGAGAAAAAGCTCAGAGAATTCATTAATGACAACTTATTTCTTAGGTTCTGAAACAACTTTCATTTTAGGTTGTCCATTACCTTAAAAGATAAAACAGGGGAGGGGTAGACCAGGGCAAATGCTTACTTCTTGGTTTTCTTTGACTCCTTGGATGAAGGCATCTCTGAGTGCTGGAGGCCAGACAATTTTTGCGAGGTCCCAGCAGAGTTTTGCTAACCAGCAGTTCTAGCCTTGGCCATGGTTCAAGTAATTACAGCCCCCTTCCCCCACTAGATAACAAACACAGCGTTTCAGGGAGCTGAGTGATCAGTATGAGGGCTGCTTCACCACAAAGAGTCATTTCTCTATCTTCCTTCTGCCTTCTGATACAGAAGAACCTGCTTAGGAGGCCCAAATGTGGAATTTTGGCAGGGCTTGCTGCCCAAAGGCTCTTTAGGTCAGGAGTTTACAGCTTCAGAGGCTGCAGCTCTAGTTCAGACTAGTCCCCACCGCCAGTAGTAGATGAGATTAAACCAGAAACTCTTAAATCTGAAGTGGATCCCTGACAGACAGGCCAAAGGGGTGTTTTTAGGTGGGAGTACTTATCTCTAGCTCTTATCAAAGACCCAGCAATAGGTTTTGGGCTCCCTACTTCTTTCTTAGTGCTCATGTCCCAGGGGCTGAGTTAAATGTGGCTTCTCCTCCTCTGTCATGCTGGCAATGTCAGACTGAAACCAGGATTTTAGGAAGTACAGCTTTGCAATAGCTCTGATGCCTGCCTCTCCTGTCCTGTCCTCCAGGACATCCAGCAGAGCACTTGTGTTGTCTGTAGCCTCCCTTTCTGCCCTTATCACTGGGAGAAGGATGGGAGAGGGCAAGTGTGCACGGTGTTGCCTCTCTCCTTAGAAAGACCCCCGTGAGCTGGAACTGGATATAACTCCAAATTGGTGTCTCAAATCACGACTTCCCGCCTGCGCTTTCAGCAGCTGGGGAAGATGTGCTGATGTATTTAAAATTTCCTGTTTGAGCCGCTGCTAATCATCCAGGAAAGCCAGGTTTTGTTCTTCTTGTCGGCCTCTTTTAGAGAGCCAAGGCTCGTCTGCTTTGCCCGAGGGTGAGAGTGAGATGGATGGCACTTTGGTGTCTCTGCTATAGACACCGTGCCTCAGGAGTCTCCCTGGAGCACTGCTGGAGTCACTTCATGTTTCATAATTCCTTGCTGACAATTAAGTCAATTTGCTGGTGCAGGCATGATGAAGCTAAGCTAGGACATGTTTCTTTTTTAGCCAAGATATGTAGTGAAAGGCTCACTCTTTTGCTTTGATTAAATTGAAGACTGAAGTATATAGTTACCTCTGCCTAGCTTGGAATGTGAATTTGATTTATCAGTGGCATTGTCATCCTCTCTGGACTTCTTGCTCATGAATTTCTTTTTTTATATATGTTTATTATTATTAATGAGAGGAAGTCTCAAGGCTGGCATGCCTTGCTATTTGGTGCTGAAGGTAAAGCATCACTCCTCAATAGCAGGAGATGCAGCTGTGAGCTGGGGCCCCTGGAACTCCAGTGGGCTTGCACTTGATTGTGGCAGTGATGGAAGAGCACAGTTTCATGATCCAGGGCTTTAGGAAAAGGGCACAGGCACTTTGGATTTGTGCAGACTGAGTAGTCTCTCTCTTCCCCACTGTGGTCTCCTGAATCAAGGGATTTTTATTTTTTTTTTTTAACTCCTTGGCCAAATGCAACACTCCTGCTAGAAATACTGTTTTGGTTTCAAGGGATTTTTAAAAAGTTTAATAGTTGTTAAACTATTAAACCTCTGTTAAATAGTTGTTCTATCTTGGGTCTGATTTTTCCCCAGTCCTGGCATGAGCACAGTGCTGCAAATGTGGACTTAGTCTGGTGAGACAGAGAATGATTTAATGTGAGAAGTGGAATTTTGGGTGCTTTCTGGTTGTGGTGAAATCAGTTAATGAATTGGCTTAACTTTTTTTTGCTTGGGGTTGTTATGCTGTTTAGACATGGGCTCTGTCTAGATGATGTTTATGCACTTCAAGCGTAGTATTTAATTTTTAATATATGTACTGCAGCATATAATGTGTGTATATTTACATTCTTTGTATTTTGCTTTAAAAAAAAAAATTAGCTGCAGTTTTTACGTGTTTCTTTCAGACGAGCTAAAGAACTAGTCTGAACCATCAGCAGTGTGCTTGGCATTGTGCAAGTACAGGAGATAAATCCTATATAATTAGTGAGACAGAAGAGTTTTTAGTTATGATCCTGAATTTTGATCCCTTGTCAGTGCATATAATAAATCTAAGAATTAGGTGAGAAAGAAAATGTGCGTATGAACAGGAAATTAAATCAGTTGCTGAACAGCCTCAGGCTTTTAATTCAACTTTGATACATACTGGTCCAGGTAACCCAGAGGGCTGGTTCTTAGCAATATTGAGCTAAATCTATTAATACAACTTCAGTGGTACACTGTTTTTTATATTCCAGAATTTTCTTTCAATTAGATCTTCTTTTAAATGCCTTTTTTCTTTTTCTGTAGAGTGTCATAATTGAACTGCCTGCCATGTAACATGCATGCTTGTGTGAAGGTAGCTGATGGGAGAAGGGAATGGCAAGAAAGCTTGCCATTGTTTATGGATTGTTATTACTGTTCTTTTACACCAGTGCAACTGGTGGCTCACTTCTTTCTTTTTAACACCTTGCTGAGAGAAGGTGTTAAATGTTCTTGTTAATGGATGTAGGATTTCTATTCTCAGTTCATGTCAACTTTTTCATCTTAAGGATGGGAAATCCGCATCTGGTACTTCCAAAGCATTTTTCTCCCTCCTTTGTCCAAAATATTTCCTTTTCAGAGCGCACAGATGACTCTTTTTGATACCAACACATTATGCTTCTGAAGCCTAATACCTGTATCACATGTAATAGCTTGCAAGTTTAATGAAAATGCTGATTTTAAATAAGGCATTTGTGTCACTCAAAAGATTCGAGTTTGAGCGTTGAACCTGGAAAAAGCTGCACAAGTTCTTAAATTTAGTGCAGGCGTAGTCACGTTCACTTGGGAAGGATTGTTCATACATAATTTAAGGACATATAAAAGTCTTGAAAAATGATGTGTTAAAGGACTATTTCTCATTGAAGTTTTTTTCTTTTCCCCCGGTATTTAATAAAAAGGCACTAAGTTTCGTTCTCTTTAAAAGCTGCTCTCTAATCATGTAGTTCATTATTTCAGCTTCAAAGTGTAGTCTGTACAGAGAGGCAATGAGGTGTATCCACATCTAGAAATTAAGCAATAATCTGTAGTTTAGTGTTTCAACAGGCTTTGTTCATTAGTAGGTACAATGATCCATTGTAAGTACATGCCGTAGTCATGATGTTCTTAAACAGTCTGAAACTTACTCTCCAAATTTATTTTTTTTTAGTATATATTCCTGACTGAAGTGGTGCTACCATGGGTACCAAAACTGTCTTGTGTAATGGTAATTCTTCTGTAAAGTCATTGTGAGAAGGATGTCAGAACATTGTGTGTTGGTGTGTAGTGTGTGTGTGCATATGGACGTGGCTTTGGATTAACCAGTAATTCATGCTTGCTCTAAGAACAAGAGCAACAACTCTAGCCATGGCAGAATGATTGGAAAAGCGTCTTTAATTTAAGCACTTTTGAACAAATTGGAGAAGGAGAAACAAAGGCACACTGGGAAAACCAGAGGAAGAAGAATTAAAACTGAAGTGCTGCAAATGAGTGGGAGAAGGAAGTTGGCGCCGAAATGCAGGAGGGCACATGGGGAAAAAAAATTAGTGGTTTGATGGGTTTGAATTATTGTCACTTGATTGAATTATTATCTTGTCACTGAGTCCATGGAGTCACTAAGTCAACACCTCCAGATTGGTTAATAAAACCATAGGATGTGAAAAATATTATGCTTTAATTTGAGAAGGTGAAGGAATAAGGGGATAAAGGTGTGAGTGGGAAAGGGCCACTTGATTAAGGTGGTGTGAGTTGGGGCTGTAGTTAATTGCAATTTAGAAGCTTCTCAGAAATTGAAATGAGGAATACTTCACCCTGAATGAGAGGGGTCTGTGCTTGAACTCTTCCCACTTACTCTTGCCAAGCAAGGGCTGTTCTGGGCAAGTGCATGAAAATTTAGCTGTGCTGAATTTCTTTTACAATTTCTTTCTGGATTTCTTTCACTTTTCCAGCCTTAGTGAAGCAATTTGCCTTTGGACTGGACATAAATTATTTTTCTTGATTAGTGTTGTGCAAGGTAACTGTAAAATGCTTACAGGGGGTGGGGAGGGAGAGAAGTCCATGTTTTCAGTTATTTTTGCTATTGCAAATGAGCTGTTTGTTGCAGTAGCTGAAGCACCTGTTGAAAAGCTGCTGATCTTCAGTTACATTTTACAGTGCAGGCTGTGCGTGTAGCCTAGACACTGCAAGAATAAGCCACGGTGTGCAAAGATCTCTGGAAATTTGGTGGTTTGTGGGGAGGAGTGTCCTGGTGCAGTGCTGCTGTGGCATCTGCACACAGGTCCCCCCATGCTGTTGTTTGTTGGTTCTCATGCAGTAAGACAAAGTGCAAAGCCACAGCTCATTGATGGTTAATTATCAGTGTTTAAATCTGCCCCAAAGAAATGGCAAACTGCATCATAACCACAGTTGCCCTCACAGGGCCAGAGGGGAAAGAGGTTGGTGGTCCCAGACCAGCACTGGTCAATCCTTTGCCTCTTAACAAGCATCAAATGTTTTATAAACGGAGGCAGAGTTCAAATCGCTGCTCTTTAGCTTTTTTGGGGTGCTCAGCACTGAATTTATTTAGTTTTTACTGTGGAGACTTCGGGTCACTAGAGTGTGCTGCAATCCCAGCCCTGGGCTGGAGTGAGCTCTCCCCAGTGCCTTCCCTGCCACTGGGCCACTGGGAATTTTTCATCACGTTGCTTTGCTGTCGCCTGGGCAACTTAAGTGAATTTCCCTGATGTTTTCTTTGTGTTGCGCCCTGCTCCCCTGGCAGTGAATAACTTGGTGGCTCGTTAGCTTGGTACCTGTGTGCCCCGGGGAGAGCATCTTGCTGTTAAGCATTGTATTGTCCCCATGGCCACCTTTATTTTGCTGACTGAGGAGCCCAAGAGAGGTTGCCACGCTGATGGCTTATAAAGAGTTGGTATCAACAGCATTTAATTAAACCATTTATAGGTGCTGTGTGGTAATGTTTATGGAGTTCAGCTTTGGAGCTTTGTAGTGGTGAATGTGGGGAAGAAAATGCAGACCTCCTGCGCAGGGCTGTGCATAGAAGAGAGCACATGGTGTATATGGAGTTAGGAAATGTATTAGTTTTATTTACCAAAAAGTCTTAGTTCAGGCATTTTAGAATAAATATGGTCTGTTTTCTATGTTCCTGCAAATTATTCTTTGATAGAGAGGCACAAATTGAAAGTAGTAATTTTTTTTGACATTCAGTGCTTTTTTGCTTGCTCAGGAAAACTCTGCAAGTTGAATTCCTTTCATATTTTTGGTGAAGGCTGAGGCAGTCTGGATGTCTAGCTTGAGGACAAATCCAAAACCGTAGAAATGTAATTAAAAGGTTTTTTATTACTTCTGCTGTCCTATCCTATTTTAATTAAGTTCATCCTCTGATGAAAATTGCGCTCTGAATTATAGCGGGAAATCCATAACGTCGTCTCGTGTTCTTGGACAAAGATCACGGTTGACAATCCTCCTCTGCGGGCACTGACGGGAGAGGAGCAGCTCATCCGTGCAGGGAGCACTTTCCACAGGGACAGGGCTAAACTTGGGAGGCTTCATATAGAAGCAAGGGATGGTTGCCTTCCATCTGAAGTGTGAGATTAACCTGTGTTCCCTGTAAATACGTGTTTTTCAAGTTGTGGTCTTCCAAAACCAAAGCCTGTTAAGAAAAAGCCCCATTACATACATGCATGTTTCTATGCCTGCACATTTTGCAACTTAGAACTCTGCTGGAAGGAGAAGGAATGCAAGTGCAGAAGCCCACCTGAGCACCCCAATTCACAGCAGGATTACCCACAGTTAGGAGCTTCAGGTTCCTGTCAAAGCCTCTCTTGCATTTCCTTCACAGCTCCGTGTGCTGTTCCATGCTCCAGGGCTCATCTCCTGACTCATTCCGTGAAGCAGGCACACCATCTTGTGCAGCTCAGCAGAGAACTCTGGGAAATACATGTGTGGATTAGGACAGTCAGGGAAAAATGTTCTGCTGGAGGGCCCCCTTTCCTGTTCTCTCTGATAACTTTGGCTTTATGCACAAAGAGGTTGCCCAGCTCTTTTCTGTCGAGCTCATGGGTGAGGTGGCCAGATCAGAGCGGCTGAATCTTTAAGTGCTGTTAGTGTTTTATAGCAACCTGATAACTTTATTTAATCTGGAAATAGTTACGGCTGCTAATATGTCGGGAATTTGTGCCAGATGGTCATTTTCTTGTCTAGAATGATACAAGCTAAACCTGAAAAAAACCAAACCCCAGCCATACAAACAGGTCTAGCAGCTTCACTGGGCGCACACTGCACAGAGCTGTTGTGTCTCGTGTCTTTAATTGAACGTGATGAACGCAGGTTTGCCATGACAACTTCTGAAAAATAAAAGTTCTCTTTACGGGCCAGCAAGAGATGGAGGTTCCTTGTTAATTTTTGTTTCGCTAATATGAGAAATGCTTTTTAAAAATTATTTTTGTGCTATATGTTAAGGCTGTAAATTTCTTTGGAAAGCTAGCAAATGGAACATGCCTATGAAGAGATTAAAGTAATTATACTGCAATGCTCCACTAGGAACAGAGAGCAGGCTGGGATAAAATTATTTGGAGAGACGCCAAAGCCAAGTTTGGTTCCGTTTTAAGCTAAAACTAATTAAAGTTGTCAGGTCTTACAGTGGTCAAAGGTTGCTTAGCTGCTACTTGAAATAAATGAATCTTTTCCTCAGTCAGTAACGCTAACAGCTACGTGTTTGCAGCTGTCTCATAACAAAGCTCCAAGAACCTTCTAGTTCTTGTGTGTGTGTTTCCCTTTGTGCATGCCTATTTTAGCATGTCAAATAGTATATCCTGGCCACAATATGGAGTTTTGAGTCTTTTTGTCTGTCTGCCTTCTCCTTTGTGATTTAATTTCACTTGTGAGGAGGAATTCTTAATGGAAGAAACTTCCTCAGGAAGCTGCTTTAACTCTTTCTGATTCAGAAAAGCTCCTTTGTGTCTGGATATTCTGTATACTTAAAATAGCCATACAAGACTCGTGAGAACATATATGGGTTCTTTTGAATGTAAAGTCTGATGGAATATTAGATTTCCTAAAATATCCCAGTACCCACAGGGAGCCTACTTTTTCAAGAGCACGTAGTTGACAGGACAAGGTGGAATGGATTCAAACTGGAAGAAGTAGGTTTAGAGTAGATATAAGGAGAAAGTTCTTTGCTGTGAGAGTGCCCAGAGAAGCTGTGGATTCCCCATCCTTGGAAGTGTTTATGGCCAGGTTGGATGGGGCTCTGAGCTATGTGGTCTAGTGGACAGTGTCCCTGCCCAAAACAAGGGCTGGGAATAATTTATCGTTAAGGTCCTTTCAAATGCAAACCATTCATTGCTTCTACAACTCTAAATTTTTCAAATGTCTTGTGCCAGATACAGTTGATCCCAAATTCTGTTGAATGAGGAGCTGTTGATCATTAGTAACGTTTCCAATAAAAACTGACATCAAAATATTCGAGTCCAATCAAAACATTCTCATGACATTTTGAAGAAGGAGTTCATACGTCCAGTCAGGAGCTGGTTTTTGTTATTCCCTATCTGTATAGGGAAAAACACTATTTATACCAAGGATACACTATTCATATGTTCCTAAAAATTATTTAAAAGCATGGAATTGCAGTTTGTTGTTCTTTTGTTCTTGTGATGTGGTGTTAGGTGTATTACCCAAGGTCTGATCTTGGCGCGTTCAAACCGAATTTCTGCCATCGTGCCTTTTGCAGTTTGTAGGAGGAAAGTTTGCAAATGTGTTGTGATGTTTTACAT